>JAREIS010000041.1:982500-1260000 GCA_030060385.1 Muscicapa striata striata | reverse complement strand
AAGTAGTTTTTTCACTGCTTGGTAGCTGGGTGAGGCCTGTTGGCTGTGTAAGGCAGATATACAATAACCTAGAAACTCTGGGACTATGAGGAAGAAAAGCCTTCCTTGGCTATAATCTGCTGGAGGTCTCATCATTTCAATGGAACTGTAAAACCAAATCAGGATTACTTAAACCTTTGCTGGCCCTTTTTTACATACATTCTGGCCTCAGGGATCTTTATCCAGGCATGCTGGTCAAACTCCAGTTTAGGTCTCCATATGCTACTTTCCTATAATATGCCACTTTCCTAAAATTCATTCCCATCATTTCAGTTAAAGCACTTCTTCCTAAAAATCTTGTTATGTAGCCACTGTGGCAGCCTCGAATCAGTATCAAATGATAAGAAATAAACCTGCTGTACACTCTGGCCCTGTATGTATCCTTTTCAGTAGGGACCCATCCAAACAGCTGAATGCATACAAATTATTTTAGATTATCAGAGGTGCTATCTCAAGCACAATGCCCCCCTGTGTATGCATCTACACTTAGAGTTGTTCATTTACACATAGATATAGCAGGATGCCATGAAATCCCAGCATGAAAAGAGTTACCCAGTTCCTGCCATCACAGCCCTGATCAAGGTAAGCCTATAGCTGGGGAAGGGGACAAAGTGTAAAAGAAGATACTAGGAGGAAAGGCACCTCATTTTGCCTTGCATAGGGCTGAAGCTGAAATGGCCTTGAGTAGTTATTACCCAGTAGTTCAAGTTGATTTGTTCTGCCTGTGAGTTTTGATTTGGAAATGCAGCAAGACTGAGGAAAAGGATATGAAATGACCTGTAGTTGGGACTTATATTTTTCCTTCCCCAATGGATGTGCCTGCATACCTGCTTGCAGTGTAATAGTGCAATAAATTGAGTGCATATCTATATCCACAAAGGGTCAAACTCTGCTCAGAATTACACCCGTGTAAATCCTCAGTAACTCCACTGGCCTCACCGGAGTTATTTGGCACAGATTTACACTTATGTAACTGAGAGCTGGTTTTAAGCTACAGTATGAAAAGTGTTTCACCTTCAGGGTAAAAAAATGCTACTAATGTCAGTTGTTGTTACGTTTAAAATAACCAGAAGGAATTTCACCTGGATGGGATCCATCCACAATCCATGACATTTGCATGAACCTTTTCCCTTTATTTCTGATGTGCATGGATACATGTCAAATTTTAATTCACAGCACATCCACGCTTTTTGTTTTGGAGGGACCATTATGCCTTAGATCAATCATCAGGAAAAGGTGTCTATATTGATAACACATTTGCCTCTGAGATGCTACAGGATTTTCCAAGCCAGATTTCCTTTGAAGCCAGGCACCACTTTTATTATAGAAGCATGAAAAATAGCTCACATTCGTGCCATCAAAACGCAGCCAGCACACAATGCTGGGGGCTAAAATGAGACTCCAGTTACATCATGTAAACCCAGGGGAGCTGGAGGTGCTTTTGCTCCCATTCCTGGGATGCAGGTCCTGTGTCCCTGGGGCTGTCCTGGTGCTCGACCTGTGTGACAGAGCAGTGTCACCCTGCGGGCACAGGGCGGGTGGCCACGCTCTGACCCAGGGGGACACAGCCAAGGAGGCTGTGAGCACAAAAAAACACAGGCTGTCAGTCGTGACCTTCTGCACCCATCGATCCCAAATCGAGCTGAATTCCTTTAAAATAGCTGAGCCATCAGTGATGATGTCAGAAGGGTTCTGGCTTTAGGGATTCGAGGACTTATTTTCCTGGGGTCTCCCTACCTTGTTCTGGCTCTGTGCTGGAAGTACAGAAGGAATGGTTCAATGGTCCTTCCTGCCAAACAGCTAAATTTCATTAAGATGCAACAGAAAGGTATGTGAGCTTGCTTTGTAGCCCTATTAGATCTTACAGACCAGTTAGTTAGAAATACAAACTTTGTTCTTTGAATAACCTCAGCTTGAACTGAGTCCTGGAAGGACTATCTTTGAGTTAAGGTAATACGAAGCAATAAAGCTTCCTGAGAACAGAAGACTGCCAAAGTTTAAGTGGTATATTTTATGATCTGGATTATTGTCCATTGGGGAACTCAGATGAAAACACAGACTCATTTCATTTAGGTCTCTAGTTGTGATTTGAACCATGATCCAAATTTCCAATAAAAATACTCAAAGAGCAAAGCTAGTGCTTTATCCACTGCATACCAAGGCTTGCTGACCCTTTCCTAAAAATCACAATAATCCAAGGTCAAATAATACACGTGCAACGACTCAAAGACTCCACAGGATTTCAGCTTCCACCATTTCTTCTCTTTCAGTAGTGCAAACCACATACAAAATTATGTACAGTGGGGTGCATAAGAGGTGATAGCAACAATTATGCAAATCATCTGTAGCAATATGGACAAGAAGAAAAAGGTCTCTATAGAAAGGCAGCATTTCTACAAATGATTTTGTGCAATAAATCTTCACTATTTCTTGGGCTTATCCTGAAAAGCAGTTGGCACCATGACCATATTCTGTTCTGTCAGATGAGGCACAAAAGTACATGTACCAAGAATATCTGTGTGTGCATCTCAGGAAGGTAGTCTTATTAACAAGTGATCAAAACTATGTTTATTGTTTTCTCCTCAAAGGAATGAGAGTCAAATGGTTTCTGTGAGCAGCATGGAAACAAAAAAAAAATCTCTAAATAAATCTCTAAATAAAATTGACTACAACCAGCTACATTCTCTCATGCAAGATGACAAATGGTCTGACTTTTCTGAAAGGTCATTAGTCAAACTCAATTTTAAAATATTCAATTCAGGGGGAAAAAATCTCTAGATGAAAGAAAGTCAAAGCTCTACAGAGAACTAAACAAAAAAAAAAAAAAAACTTAAAAAAAAAAAGACAAAAAAAAACCCAAAAGCAAAAACAAAAACAAAAAACCAAAAAAAACCTCTACCAACATGTTTTTTGTTGC
This sequence comes from Muscicapa striata striata, assembly GCA_030060385.1. Classification (NCBI taxonomy): domain Eukaryota; kingdom Metazoa; phylum Chordata; class Aves; order Passeriformes; family Muscicapidae; genus Muscicapa; species Muscicapa striata. The sequence continues at coordinate 1,257,044 of JAREIS010000041.1, read as the reverse complement.
TTAACCCTATTAAAAAACCTAAACTGTAGACTATATTCAAGCCAGAAGAAGACAAATAACTATTTTTTTTCCTTTGACAAGTCAAATGAATTCAAGTCTCTCTTTACACTTAGACAACACAGAAATGCAGAACACATACATAGTTCTAAAGGATAATCAGAGATAGCTTGAAATATAGAAATACCTAGAAATACAGAGTGGAAAATCCACAGAACAGAGAAGCAGCAGTTCCTTGTCTCGACACAGCACCTTACAATGCAAGAGGGAGAAGAACTGACTCTCCCATAAATTTTTTTCATTTCTACAAAAATGTTAGTGGCTTGAATTGGTGTCAGCTTGCAGATCCTGCACTGCTGTTATGGTTGCTCTCCATTACTGGCAATGAGTAAAAAATATTTTGTTCCTACACTGAGGAAGTAAAATGTTTAAAAAATGTTCTCATTCCATGTCAAGCAGAAGATAACTCCAACTTTTCTCCCTCTTTGCATGCTTGCAGATAATGTTGTCTTGGAATACTGATCCAGACACTCTTCCAGAATCACAATATCTCAGATTCAGTGTCCTGCTTGAGGACATCCTCAGTGATTTGTATGAAGTGGAATTGCCTGCAGAGGAGAAACCAGGAAATACTCTTCCCTCCAGTGCTTGAGTTATGGGATCCCACACCTCTCTAAAGTGCCAGAAAAACCCTCTGAATTACTGAGTGCTCTGGATTTCCCTCCCTCTCACGTTTTGCCCTGAAATTCAGGTCTAAATCTGAAGTCTCCCTGTGACAGCTGTGCCAAAACAGGGACATATTTGCAAATCATCACTGTCTGTCCCAAAATGCACTCTACTTTGTCAAAAAAATACCAGGCTTCCTGTGTCTGAGGTTTGTTACCCAACAGTCACTGTTTTGTTTTCCTGTCATGACTGGAAAACTAGCCCCTGAGAAACAGTGATAAACACACAGTAAACAAAATACTATGCAAATGGAAGTTTTAACTAAACAGAATTTGTGCATCTATATCCCATTCATGGAATCTATAGCCCACAGAGCAAATGCCCTGAGATCTGCATCAACAATCAGTTTGATGGCAAAAATGAGAAAGAATTTGACTCAGCAATATCAGAATTCTGCCAGCATTTTGCCTAAAGATGTCTATAATTTATTCTTCAGCTCCTGGCTGTTTAATACTCTTGGCTATATGCATAGCTGCAGCAGACTGAGAACACAAAAGGGCCTTAAGTCTGAGCATTTGGATTGCCCCTCATCTTTGAATCACTCTCACTACTGCACCTGGATTAATAAGAACTAAATTGGTCTATTCTACCAAAAACCAAAGGAGATTCTTTTGTATAGGACATAGGAGTCATTAAAATCCACTTGCACATTTTGAATATGAGCTGCATTATTTCAATGTGACTCCGTTTTGTCAAGATTTTTGGCTACTGGTTCTGCATGAATACAGAAAATCATTATTCATAATTTGTACTTATCAGTCTCCCATCTCTGTTACTTAAGTAAGAAGGCAAAGCCATGCTGTGTGGCCAATCACAAGTAATAGATAAAGAAAAGTTAATGAGAAAACCTCTTGTCTGAAAATTATCGATCCAAATTTTATGGCAAAAACTTTTGAATATTGAATACGGCCATGGCTGATAGGACTGGTTGGTTCATGGAGGATTCTCTCAAGCTGCACTATTTTATTAATACATGTATGACTAACAATTCCTCTATAAAAATATATTAAAACTGTCAAATTTATAAAAGTCAGACAAATCCTGCATTTTTCTGTTCACAAACTTTCTAAATCCCTTTGCGGAAGATCCCAGACCTCAGCTGCATTCCTCAAGGATTTACAGGGCACCAGAGGACCAGCAATCTGCTCCAAATGAATATGTGCATTCAAAAGTATATGGAGGCTTTTCCAGCTTTTCACGTACTTCCCTCAGGTTAATCTTCCTGAAGGCACTGGATGTATTTGCAAGGGCAATTTTAATCGCTGTTCCGCTCTGCCCCTTCACAGCACATCCATTGTGTCTTGTTGATGGAAATAACTGCCCTGCAACCAGAGCTGAAAGCAGCTGGAATACTGGAGGGAACCCACAAAATCAGGGAAAACCCCTCCCCACACATTTAACAAGACTTAGTCCTCTTGCAATAATATGAGCTAGGGCTGTGGATCAGATTCTGATCTCAGTTACTGTGGTCTTAATCTGAAGTACCAGCACTGATTTCAGAAGACCCTCCCTGGATTTAAGGCCTGATCCAAAGATTGCCACTGGTTTGTGCTGGTTGTGTAACAGATAATAATTTATCCTAGAGAAAGTTAACAAAGCTTTTATCAACACTGCATTAGGAAATGCTTTCTACTAGCATGCATGGCACTTAACAAGGTTTACTGTTTTCCCTTTTCTGCTTTTTGGTCCATTTGGTCCCAATTCTAATTAAAAATATGAACAAGCAAATTTTATTCATCTGCTATTTTCCCTTTATTTGCTGTAATATTTCTAAGATATAAACAAAAGAAAAATTCTACATGAAAAGCAAGAAAAAGTGCTACAGCACAAATGCATCACTACAGAATGAACACTGCACAAAAATTGTTTTTCATTCTTCTTTTCATTCCACCTTGTGTTTTATATGGGATAAGTTATTATTCATACTGCATGCCATATTTTTTTTTTAATTTTCTGGTCAGGAATTAAAATATCTTCAGATGTGGATGCTGAGGAAAGGAGCATGGTTAATATGTTGTCAAGATTTGCCACACTAAGTAAAAATGACAGTGTTGCTGCACACAAAATTTTAGTTGAATATTTACATAGATACTAGGATAAGCTACTTCAGGATAACTGGATCCACCTGTTTTTCTAATATCTCAGTATGAATTAGATTATCAGGATATGATTTATTTGGGTCAATAGGAAAAGATCTTCTCAGTTGTCCTGTAGATTAGAAAAAATAAAAAGGCTACTGCTGTATTTGCACTACAGGTTTTCTGAAGAAATCTCTGCACTCTTCTGAAACCATGCTTAAAAAGAAAAAGGCTGCAAGAATCTTTCTTGCTCTTCATTCTTCCGTCTCTCTACGTGAGTTGTCTCAAGTAGCATTGACAGCCAAAAGAAAAGATGATAAAATACTTTTCTTGAGGAAAATTTTGACAAGCACAAAGGAAAAAAAAATTGCTCAAGTTTTTACTTTAAAAAAATCAGGAAACAAATACTAATAGTTTTAAAAACCCAAATAAACAATAAAATACAGCAGCTGTTTCCTTTCGAAAAAATTTTTGTTTCTCACACAAATGAGTTTTGACTGAGTTTTTTGTCTCTTTCTTGACAAAAATGTTGAGACTCTCCCAAAAAAAGGGAAGTTTTCAGAGATGATGTCAAAACCAAGTTTCCTGGCAAAAACCAGTTTTATAAAAATGTCAGTGAGGCTGCAGCAGAGCAAGCAGGGAGGAAGGGTGAGGAAGCAAGGTACAGTGGGTGCTTGTGTTTGTCTGCAGGGCAGTGCAGGACAGGGCAGGGGCAGGCTGTGCTGCTCAGACCTGTGCATGCACTGAGTACACTGCAGACACTGCATGTGACTGCACATCAGCTGCTCCAGATGTGCTCGCCCCATGCCTCCCACTGCCCCACTAACAGCTGGATTTCAGCCTGACTTCAGGAATCTTTCATGGAGGACTGGCTGTGAGCTCCTGCCTTGGCAAGAGGTTTGCAAGGTTTGCAAGAGCTTAAGGTGGCTTTTGGAGCAATCCATCACGGAGTATTAGCAGCAGAGCACTAGATGTCAACACAGGGAAACCAGGCCATGCTGGTGCTAGAGGAAAATCAGACAGTGTGGGAGAAATGGTGAGCACAGCACCAGAGATGAACACGAATATACAGACCAGGAATAACAGAGTGAGGAGATATGGGGAGGGCACAGATATTTCTACATGGTCTGACCATATACCCTGCATTAGGTGATATTTGGGGTGGGTGGGGCAGGGAGCAGAACAGCTCACTCCTTCAGCTCCTTCATATGCCAGGGCTCAGCCACGTAAGGATGGCAAACATCATGCTTCTGAATGATCAAATAAATAAATAAATAAATACAAAATTTCTTCACGATTTGGCCAGGCAGAGATTGGACTCCCCCCAACCAAAACAGACCTCCCTCTCCCCCCAAAATATCTGGAAAATGAAGCACTTTTAAAGCCCCACATACTGAGTATACCTTTCTTATGTTACAGGCTGCTGCCTTTTTCCACCCAACACATGGTAAGGATTATATTTAAATAAAGATTTAACACTCATAAATGGTTTCTTTTAATATTGCTGTAAAGTAATGGATCTTTTATGGGCAAATTTAAATGCCATTCCCCAACGTACAGCTGCACCAAACAGTATGGTACCATTTTATGCAGCCATAACCAAGGAGGCACATTGAACCAGCAGTGCCTGTGGGCAGAGTGTGGATTTTATTAGCCAATATGAGCTGATGACCCATGAGCAGAGTCAGTTTTGGCATTCTGTAAAGTCAACCATTGTAAAGGTACCCCACCACATGCTTCCAGCCCAGAACAGCTGGGCACAGCCTCCTGTCTTGGACAGCAGCAGATCCTTTTCAGCTTGTAAAGGTTTTTCCCAGCACCACTACCTGTTGAGGCTTCACCTCTCCTGGCAGGGATGCTGCTGGGCTGCCTTTGCACACATTATTGAGGAGCTGGTGTCAAACCCTCTGTTTTCTGATCACCACCTCTCTGAGCATCTGGCCAACCAAGCCAGCATCAGATTCCCTGTGGTCCCAGGCAGAAATTCAGATTTTTCCCTCCCATCCCCACACAGGAGGGCTTGCATTGCTGCCTAATGCAGCCTTCAGCAGCTGGCACATGCAACCAAACACAAGGCTGTTTCAGATTAAAACTGGGAGCTGAGTTCCCAGCCTGAAGTATTACATGGCACAGATATTCACAGCTCTTTCCAGCCTCACAAGATGAAGCATTTAGGGACTTTTCAGAACTCAACATGGACTTTTTTCCAGACTTTTTACAAAAGACAGGACTATTTTGCTGCCTGGTTTTTGCAACACTATATTCCTTGCAGAGGTGAAGAAACTGTCACTCTAATATAATGATCCATGGAAAATTACAGACAAGACTGGAATGGGCCTAATTGTCTTAAAACAATGATCACTCCCCTTGCAAAATGTTATGTCACGTTTCTGCTGCCAGAAGACCTCATCCCAAAGATATATAAGTAATTATTTATACATTTTCCTGACATTATTTCCTTTCTCTTTTTAAAAGAATTTTAGTTTTTGATGTTTAGAATAAGTAACATACTTAACAAAATATCTCATTTAAAAAGCATCATACCCACTCCTAGCCACTGGAGATTCTCCCATGCTCTCTACATTCCACAATAGGCAAGGCTCCTGCCAAAAAAAAAAAAAAAAAAAAAAAACCCTGGCAGATCAATCCTCCCAGTGGAATGAGGGATCAGAAAATGTTATCCAAACTCTGCTGCAGCACAGCCACTTGATAGGGCTCATTGCCATCCATGCAGCATATGAAAAGAAACCTGTTATTTATTTCAGTCAGCTTCTCACCAGCCAACCAAAAAGCATCCCAAACTGCTTTTGGATCCTGATTCAGCAAATCATCTCAGCACGTTTCAGAAGAGATGTGACCATGAAATATTTTGGCCTCATCAAAGATGCACACTCACATTGTTTGGTGTGTGCCTCACACCAGAATGGGAGATGGCCAGGCAGAAATTTCCAGAGATACCTGTCTAGGGACTACATTTTCAAGACCCAAGCAAAGAGACCAAATAAGCAGCAGCTCATTTTCAGCCCAACTCAGTTTCATTGGTTGACTAAATAAATCTCAGATTTTTTTTTTTTTTTTTTTTTTTTTTATTCCTCAAAAAAACAGACAGGAAAAGCAGCACAACCCATTGCAGAGCAAAAAAGTTCAAGTCAGACTATCTTTTCCTGCCTTCTGTCTCACAGAGAAACGGAGCTGCCCAAAGATCTCAATATAGGATTTACTCCTGAGGATTTTCTTTTTCTTTGGTGTTTTTTTCTACTGTTATTTTTTGGGGTTGGTTGTTTTCTTTAACTCTTGAACACATCAGCACACTCTGGATTTGGTGATTAGTTTTATTTTGAATCTTACTTTTGGTTGGTGCAGATTTGAATATTTTCTTCACACTTTGCAAAGACTTTGAACACAAGAGCAGCATCTTGTTCAATTTTAAAGCTGTGGTTTCCTTCCCCTTTTTAACTGTAAATCATGCTGTCATTTACAGTGGCATATATTCAGAAAACTGGACCAAGGCTTTTATAACTGGATGCTCCTAAAAACCTGTTTAAATTTTCTGCAGGGGAATGCAGGGGCAATAAGGGTTTTCTTAAAATTGGGATTTATTTAAGAGACTGAGGAGAAACCCAGGAGCTTAACTTTATGCCCTGGTGTTGGAAATCTTAGCCTAGATTTACATTTTAATTCATCTGTCAGCACAAGCTCTGGGTAATGCAGAATTTCACTTTTTCTTTCCCTCCCACCTTCTCATGAAACCTCAACCAGCAATTCCACCTCCTTTTCATTAGGAGCCTGGCACTTCTCAAAGGACTCAAGCTGCATGGAACTGTCCCTGTGAAAGCTGAAACCAGGAGAAAATTCCTGGGCTTTCAGATTTCATTGCAGAGCCAAAAAGTAGAGTTCATTTTGCTGCAAGTCTCAGGAGCCAAGGCAAAGCTTTTTGTGCTCAATTTAAAGAGAATGTGGATGGAGGTGGTAACAGGGAGTAGGCACAGGCAATTCTGTTTTCCTGGGTAGTCTCAAAGTTTAGCATAAAAATGCAGAGAGCTCTAATATACTGAATGGTAAACTGCAAAATGTGTTATATATCAGCATTTCAAACTGGACTTAAAAAGAAGTGAAAACAAAAAAAAAAATGTTGAACTATGATAAATATTTTCAAGGAAGAATGCATTTGTTTTCTGTCCTGGATATACTTTTAGTCTTCATTCATACTGAGCATTTCTGCCTGATCTTTGTTGGAAGTGGGGAGGAAAATGCTATTGGATGTGCAAGGATGCAGTGGAAATCATCTGTGTGAAATGCCAGAGCTCAACCCATTAAACCTTCTCAAAATGAAATAAACTCAATGTCTGCTTTAGCTCTGGCACCAGAATTGCTACCTAAGCCCCAGGAAATTCTGGCTGCCTTCATCAAGGAGTTAAAAGCCACCATGCTGGGAATAATACATATTCTGGTCTTGCCTTTCCATAGTCCCTGTCTGCTCTTTCCTTTCCATGCTCCCTGGTGGTTAATGACATGCAGTCCCGTCTGGATCACAAGCACCATAAACAAACATATCCACCAAAGAGCATTGCCCAGATAATTGTCTTTGATGAAAATCAATTTCATAATGTTCACATTACAGGCCTTTTAAAGCCAGTCACTCACTTCTGGAGATTTAGGCTTCAGTGGTTTGAAGACAAGTGTTATAAATGCACTTGCTAATGCAACACTTCTGCTACAGCATCACTGGTGTTTGCCACCTTTCTTCCACAATTTCAACAGATGCAGATCCTTCTCAAGCCTTGGAAGGCTGGCCACATTCACAAACCTTTCACAATAATGCAATCTTGAGAGTTTTGGATTACAGTCCACCCACCACCGATGGCACACAAGAACAGAAAATGATGGGCTGGAGGATGTGGGAACAGCTGGGACAGATCTGAGCTCCACAAACCTTCATTCCTGCCCCAGCTCTGGCTGTCTAATTTTTTGCATTTTCCTTGATGGAGTCTAAACAGGTAAATATTTCTACATATTTTCTGAGTGTTTCCGCTTGAACAAAACACAAATACACACAAAAATTATCCTCAAACTGAACCAGTCTTTTATTCCTGTTTTCCATCTTCTGTTTCCCTTTTCCTTTTTTTCATTTAACTTTGATATTTAGCCATCCTAAACATGCCAACATAGGTTGTAGGACTCATAGGCCAAAAGCTTCCTTTTTTCTATGCAAGGATTCAAACATTACCCTGGACCTCCTGCTCAGGGGTCTTTTTTTGCAGGTCTTGCTGCTCTGTAGGAATGGATAATCTGCATTTTGTGAATGGACTGCTAATTTTTTTCTTACTTTACTAGGGTTTGCATGCTTTTTGTGGTATTCTGGTGTTAAAAAATCTCCATGCTAGATCATATTTTGATACTGAAAAGTACCTACTCTGTATCTCCAGGCTGTATCTTATTTTCCTGTTTGCTTACATCCAAGACCCCAGTAAGATTTATGCTAAGACCAAGAAATCACTATTCCAGAAGGATCAGCAACCTTACTTCTAAAATAGCCAGATTCTAGATTGTAGTGGTCTGATTCTAGAAGTGTTCTTTTTTTTTTTTCTATTTGGGGGGAAAAATGTCTCTGTGAATAAAATAATACAAAATATCAGAAATATCAGTATTGTTTTCCATATATTTATATCTCTCATTACAACTAGTATATTTTTTATCCAGAATGTGATCACAACCTGTGATTTCATCAGAGAGAACCAAATCTGTTATGTAGCATGACTCCCTTGGTTATCTCTGCACCATATGTTCTCTGCTCCCAGTGACCAAGTTCTCAGCCTGTCCCATGTGACAGCACAGTGCCAAGAGATTCTTGGACTTCCCTGCCTACAGTGGCCCTGTGGACTTGGGGGCAGCAATTCCATCCAGGCAGAAGATGCAGCAAATGGCAGGCAGCATCAGAGCTCTGGCTTTGGCTTTGGCTCCCTTTGAAACACCTGGACATCTGCAATAATTTCCATTGCAAAGCAAATCAGCTCCTCTAAAAACCCCCAAAGCTGAGGAGGAACTGAGAATTCCTGAAAGTTTCTTTTTTGGAAAGATGTGTTACACAAAGTGAGTCACCTCATCATATCTTGCACTGTCTCAAAGTTGAAGACATCAAGGAAACTGGGAGCCAGAAGAACAACTCCAGTGCTTTTTTTGTTTCTATACCTGCTCCTCCAGTTAAAATATCTTCCCAACCAGTTAGTAACCCTTGTGGAGCCACTCTTGAGTCAGGCAGTGAGGTAGGGAGAAAGACAGGACTCAGTCAGACAGGGTAGAGAAAATGCTCAAGGAAGAAATGGGGCAGGACACAGAGAGCAGAAGTGTCTTTTGGCTCTGGGGTTATGCATTTCAGTGGGGGGATATCCACTTATTGTTTCCAAACTCTCAGGTGTACCATTTTGAACAATTTGATAGAGGGGCATGAGGAGCAACACTGACATGGCAGCACTTTTCCTGGTCCTGGGAAGGTATTTAAAGCCTGATCATGGTGATCTGTACGTCGCTCATGTTACTTTTGGGTGTCATTTGGGAAGAAAACAGTCTTCTTGCTCTCCAGTGGTGAATTTGTCTCAGGATTCCCTTATGCTGAACAGTTCTCAGTGGGCTGATTCAGAAGGCTGTGGCAGAATCTCAATGTGCTGCTTACTACAGAGAACCACTGTAACATGCTCACAGACCAGTCAGACCTTTGAGGGTCTGGCTGAGGTCCATCTCTTTGCTCTGCCACCCTGGACTCTCCCAGAACATCTCTTGGACCACAGTGAAGTACCACCTTTACCTGTGGGTCAGGCAGGTGAACAGCAGAGTTTAACAGAGATGCTAAGTCACACTAAGCAGGACAGAAGAAAATGGAATAACCAAAGGCAGGGACAACCCATTTTTTGGGTGTTGAGAAACACCCCACTTAAGATATTACAGAGCAAGGCATCTCTCACCATAACAAGCATTTGTCTAAGTACTCCTTGAAGGGGCTGCATTTGATGGATAAATGGAACCAGTTCAACAAACAATAGTGCAAGAGGGAATGGAAGATGATGGCCATGAGTACTGGGGCATGTGTTCCCAAAATTGTTGCAGGAACTCTGGCAGCTGAAACTTTAGTTTTCCAGCATCCTTCAAAAGATCTCCATGAAGCACATAGTGTGTTACTCTGTTTATCCACATTGGCAAGATGAGACACTGATCTTACCCTGCTAGAATGTGTAGAAAACCAATATCCTGTGGTAAAGCTTCAGCCTTATGCTTCTCTTTTAATATAAGCTGTCATTACTGAACCACAGTATTACCCAGATCTGTTTTACATGAGTCCTTGGCAAGACAATGTCAGCTGTACTTAAAAAACAAGGTCTGCATTTATCGATTCAACAATATTGTAAAGGGTAACGTGTCATCTGGTGTTGCTAGAACATCAAATCTGCACATCAGATGCAAGACAACCATCAGTTGCTGGAGGGCTGCATTACTAGCTAACCCAGAAGGAAAATCAGCATGTGAAATTTCCATGAAAAACACAGCTCACAACTTGTGAGTAAGAAATTGATTTCCTCTGTGACCAATCTTCCATCCCCCAAGCTGGAAAGAAATCATGGACTTATGCTTCCTTCATGACAGCATCTAGTGTAGACTTGCTTGCCCAAATTCTGTCTTGGCCACAGTTGCCTGGGACACCCCTCTGCATCCCAGGGCTGTTGAATGAAGTGGCTGTTGTCCCCATGCTGCTTCTGTGCAGGAGTCACAGAGGTGCTTCTCACTGGATTTATTTTCTGTCGATCTTCTTTTTCCAACAACCAATGTTGAATTTCATTTGAAGTAATACTTTGTTCTCCAGTTTTCCTGAAGAATGTATCAGAGACAGAAGTCTCTATGACATAATGAAGTAAGATGATAGAGCTGATGAGTAATTCCTTCATATCCAGACTGTTTCATCCAAAGCATCTGTTTGTACTAATGTTCTTCCAAGCCAAACTTCTTGCAGCCTCTGCCTCAGTTCCTCAGAATGTCCTGAAATAGAAGGCTTTTATTTCCAGTCTTGCCCAGAAAGTCTGTTTACAAGCAGGGTACAGACAAACCCAGGACAACCCATGAAAATAAATGTCAAAGCTAGTATATGTACCACAGAGCTCACCATAACCAGCTCTTCATAACCAGACAATTAATCTCCAGTGAAACTCCTGACAACCCCTTCAAACAAAGACCATGGGAAACTCTCAGTTTCGAGGAGGGTACAGCTTCCCCCAAAAATGTTGGTTTGGTTTTCGTTCTAGTTCAAACCAAAGCTGGTGTTCTGCACACACATACAAATCCCCCCTAAAAAAAAAATAAAATAAAATAAAAATTTTTAAAAAATCACATTTTTGGCCAAGTGTCCCAGTGAGATAAATCAGAAGTAAAATAACACTGATGCTAGACATGGAGACAGGTGTATCTCCATAAAAGCATCTTGACTTGGAGCTCCATGTGTACCCTGCCCTGGCATCTTTGAGGAAGGATCTCATTTGTCCTTACATTCCTGACCTACCCTGTTACAGACCTCAGCCTGCTTCTTTTGCAGACCTTTTTAAGGGGCTGAGTCAAATTGTCCAGAGATGTCAACAAGTTGTGAGAGGCAGGCTCACACTGGCAGCAATTACCAGAGGGCAATGATCAATGGGGGTCTTTTGTTAGCATTACAGGATCACTATTGACTCAGGAAGGAAGTGCCCCCATGGTTTAGGCTGAGCTGAAATGGACAGGCAGCCTTGCCCTTGGCTGCTCACAAGCCACTAACCTACACTTATCTCATTAATTATTCCTGTCCAAATGGCAGCGATCGTTATGATCCACAATCAGCTGAGGAAGAAGAGGTCACAGCAAACACAGAGGCTCCATTTACCAATCCAAGGCATGCATCCTTCCTCTTATTTGCATCCAGAGTGTTGTACGACACCGCTGCTGTTCCTTTGACAAACAGGTAACAACACATGACAGCCACACCATCTCTCTGAGAAAAAAAAAAAAAAAAAAGGGGTAGAGCTTACATGTTTTTCCACTTATAGAAGTAAACTACAAGGCACAGTGACCTTGCTAATTGCATAGATGGGGAGGGTGAAATAGTGTTCACATTCCAGTGCACCCAGATTGCCTTGATCCTCACATACTCCTATCCCAAACTATGGCCAGAGCCATCAATTGTTTACAAGGCACTTGATGCACAGTCCCATTGCTTCAAAAGTATAGTTTGTGCAAGGGAATTTATAGGAAGAAAATACATTTGACAGGAATAAAAGACATTTGAGGGATGAGGGCTTCTGGATGGAAGGATGGAGTCTCCTATTAAAGTCACCTTGCACTGCTGAGGGATAAATCACTCCCTCTAACATATTGCAGTCTGTTGTAAAGGCAGATGATTAGTATGACTGAGAATGAAACCACGCTCTGTTCTTACCCCCCACTGTGTTATTTTTCTCCCTTGCACTGAATTGTTCAAGCCACAGCATTTTAAATCAAGCTCTGATTTAAGAAAGGGAAGAATATACAAAAGGAGCAGTATATTCCAAACACACCCTGCCCTTCAAGCTTATTGCTCCCCAGCCACTTCAGAAAGAGGAAAATCACGAGCCCCAGAGGAAACCTTACAAATGTGCACTTGCAAAGTGAAGTTTGCCACGTGTACTCAGCTGGGAAGGGAGCAGTCCCCAGCACCTCTGTTCAACACCCTGAGCCCTGGGGGAGAATGTGTTTGCAGCATTTGGTTGCTGTGCCCCAGTCTATCCTGATAGCAAACCAGGGAGCAGCAGACAGCCTCGGGACTTTCAGGACAGAAAGAAAGGCCCCCACCAGGCAGCCATTTCCTTCTCAAAACTGCATTTGTGCAGAAGGGGTTTTTTTTTCCCTCTCTTTCTTCCCTCAGGGGGGATAAAATATGGAAAGAAGGGACTTTCAACATCTGCTCTAGATTTTCATTTTAACTCCACTGATTTTTTTTCAAGATTCTTATCCAGTGCCTATAGCTTAAGCAGTCTGTATTTTCCTGACAAACAACTGTCAGACTCGGTACTGTCTGTTGAACAGAAATGCCATCAGCCTTGGACTGAAGCATTTACAGTGGGAAAGATCAAGCATTTACAGACTGGGTTTATGCCAGACTCTGCTGCACCAAAAGCATCTCACAGTCATCTTCCACAGCCTCAAGAAGTGACTGAGAGATGTAAATGGTTTTTTCCTACAGCAGTCTGCAACAGCGATGGGGTGGGAGATGGCAGCAGGAGAGGTGATGATCATGGGCTCTGAGGAGCTGCACTGGTTTTCAAACACTCCCCACTCTGTGGTCTCCTAGCAAACAGCAAGGGACTTTAGCAATTGCTATTGTGCTGCTCTAGCAGTACAAAAAATGGTGCTAAAACCACCAGGGTGCTCAGGGTCTGTATTGGGCTGCAAAAAGAGATCCCATTTTCAAACGGCACGCAGGGGAATTCAGCATTCCCTGCTGGGTCAGGGCTAACGCTGACCCTGTTACTTCTGTTTACGAGAAACCCATTCTCCCACGGCCAAAAGTAGCAGCTTTTGTTCAGGGCACAAGAGATCAGGGATTTGTTATTCAGACTTCTGCAAAGCACTCATGTTCAGCAAGAGATGATCTCTCTCCCAGTTATCTTCCAAACATACATCTCTTTGTGGGGGTCCCTCTCTTCTCCCAGCTAATGAGCAGTAAGACAAGAGGAAAAAACCTCAAGTCATGCCAGGGAGGGTTTAGATAATATATCAGGAAAAATTTTTTTCACTGAAAGGGTGGTCAAGCATTGGAACAGGCTGCCTAGGAAAATGGTGGAGCCACCATCCTGGAAATATTCAAAAGAGACATGGTTTAGTGATGGGCTTGACAGTGTAGGGTTAATGGTTGAGCTCAGTGATCTTACAGGTCTTTTCTAACCTTAAGAATTGTTCAATTTTGCTGTCAGGTAGCACCAAAGGGGAGTAGAAATGGGAAGCAGGGAGAGCACTTCCCTGAAACTAAGGATGTCTTCTGCCCTCCCAATTGCCATGCTGCCTCATCAAGATTTTTCTCTGCCTATTTCCATGGGCTATGGGTGCCATCAGATTTCAACAGACAGGGTAAACAGCCAGCACTGGACAGTGCTTCAAACTGATGGTGGCTAAAGGACCAAGTTGCATGGCTGAGTATCCACAGAAATAATTTTAATAAGGATGGACTGGCTGTGGCAGCACGGTGAGGATGGGGTGACCGTGCTTTCAGTCAGGGCAGCCACTGTGGCTTGGCCAACTCCTCCAGCAGAGCAGGGCTGCTGCTGCAGCTGGGCAAGCCACAGCCCCCACCAAAGCCCTGTCAGAAAGTGGCCACTTGCCCATCAGTGAGAGCCCCGTGGCCGGAGGGGCGGGAGCTCGGCCGCGCTCCCAAAGCCGTGCTGTGCCACACTGCGCACTCCGCTGAGCCTGTCTGCACACAGCCATTTCTTGTTTTCCTTCCCAGAAAGAGCACTGCCAATCGCTGGAGGCAGATGTGTTTATCAAGAAGTGTATCTCAAAGCCTGACATGAGATCTGCGGCCTCTGGTGCAGCTGAAAAACTCTGTCAACACCTTGGAGAGAGCAAGCCAGCGGGGCCAGCGGGGGACCAGCCGGGACCGCAGTCCTGCCAAAAGCTACAAGAGGAGCTCAAGCCAAACAAACCTTTTCCATGCCCTCTGTTCAGTATCTAGTGGGGGCGTCCAAACCACAAATCAGCCAGTCCTTACGTGAAAGGAAAAGCCTTTTTTTATTATTATTTTTTAACCTCTCCCCCTCATTTGGAGACCTGCTCTGCCCTTAAACCTGTGAATATATCACTGTATTAGGTCTGAAAGTTTATGTCAGAGGGATGTTGAAGTCTGACCATGCTGAAGATTGCCTGCTTAGGAAATAAAACACTCTTCTAGGGATCGCTGCACTTGATGATCAGCCTGAATAAAAAAATACTGAGGGGCAGAGTAAATCCTTCAAGCAGAGACCTGCCGGGTAGGGGAAGGGGGTGAGTCACGGGTTAAAGAGACTTTTTGTTAATGCTTTCAGGCTCTGTCTGCTGCTCCTGCACTGCCACTTCAGGGAGAGCAGTTTCTGGGGGAGCAGAGGGTCACAGAAACCCTCATCACAGGATGGGAGTCGCCCACAGTCCTTGGGGTGTCATTGCAGTCTGCACACCACAATGGGTTTTTCCACCTCCTTTTCCAGGAGCACCAGTGCTGGAAGCAAGGAGGAGAAAGACAGGTAATTTGCAGAAAACTGATTTCACAGACCCATGGAAGGAAAAAGAAAAATAAGAAAGACAAGAAAAAGAAATAAAGAAATCCTGCTTTACAGTGAAATGGAGTTCCTCTGAGTTGCATGGAAAACATTGCCCATGTCTGTGCAAAATTCCACTAGACTTATTGCTTATCTGGTAATCATCAGTCAATTCCATTTGCATTTGGCTCAACTTCCTGAGGCAGAGAAATCTTCAAATTACCTCTTTTGTAAATCACTCTTTCTTCACAACTCCTCACTCCAGCACCTTCCCCATCCCTCCTTCTTCCTGGGGCTCTGTGACGTGATGGGCAAGGTGCCCAAAGGGGATTATTGCAGTTCCCTGTGGGAGAAGCATAGCTGGCATTCCAGGGGACTCATGTCCTTGAAGCCCTCAAAAATGACAAATAGCTGAAGAAAAAAAATGCACACAGACACAAAAAATGCCACAACTTTCACAATTACATACTTAGGAAAGATTGGGATTGTATGGAAACAGGTACAGTCCTGGTCCCCCATGCATTTTCAGGAATCCCTGATCTGGGTTCCAGGATAGAGAAGCTACTTTCTCAATCCCCTTTCATTTGAAGCACCTCAAACTTCCTCTTTGTGGGGGTACAAAGGGGACACATTCCCCACCACTCCTGGTCCAGACAGGAAAGCACAGCTCCCCAGTCCATCCATGGGCAGGACTTGTCCCAGGCCTGGCCACAGTAACAGTCCCTGGACTATGCTTCTTACACTTTAAGGCAATTTGAAGGTGCTCTTCTCTGAAGCTTCCTGTTGCTGCTTAGATTATAACATGAGTATAACAATAAGCAAATCCTAGTTATTCCTTGCTCATGGGCACATGGAAGAAACTGGGCAGGGGGATATCTTGTGGCCTCTGATATCACCAGTAGGATCTAAACAGGCAATAAAGACATGAAAGAAGGATACCTTTTTATGGACACCCTGTGGAAGTGCAAAGCATAGTGCTTCTCTTTGCATCCACTGGGCTTGCAGGATTCTCACCTTTGGGCCATCAAGTTTTCCTTGCCACCAAGATAAAGGTACAGAGAATGAGGCTAAACTTGCTCATTTGCAGTGTCCTTTTCTCAGGAGCAATTTCAAGATGATTTCCATTCTTAGTGTCTTCCCAAACTACTTAAGTCTTGCCTAAGTCTGTTTGGATGGTCCTGACAGGCTCAGGGAGAACTGTTTCTGAAGTTCAGGCTCCTGAGGAAGACAGCTTTCTGGTTTCTCCCATAATACATGAGTTTAGTTACTTTCCAAGCCAAAAACCCCAAATGCAGGTTTTTTGCCCTTCTGCTCCCCTTCCTGCCGTTCAAAACTTTTGCATCGACCCCAGCACTCATTCTCACATGCCTCCAAGAGCTGCAACTTAAAATCTTCACACCAAATGAATTTCTGTTTATAGTCTCACAGTTGGTCATAAGAGGGTTTCCCAAACTCAAAAAAAAAAAATCAGCATCTGCCTCTTGTGTGTATTTTCCACTTAATATCTAGGAAGAATACAGCAACAGGACCATATTATCAAAAAATATATGAAAACTTTTTCCAGAATTTATTCAGAAGCTACTCAAACACTGTACATTATGTTCCATGACAGGCTTTATGTTGGCAAACAGATAAGGAACACAGTGGGATAGATTTCCCAAATGGGCTAAATCAACACCATTCCCTTGACTCCACTCACATAATGCAAGCCTACCCTGAGATATCTAAGACACAGACACCATGACCAGGAGTTAAATTAGAGTCTGCAATTCCCATTAGTATTTCCTGTAATAGGAATCTTTGCTGGAACTGCCATATCTTGGTTCTTCCTGAAGGACAAGTAATTATTGGGGATGTCAGGAAAAAATCCTTCGGGATAGAGTCATGCATATCCCTACGTGGGCACACTGGGCACACCTCTGCTGGGAGCCTGGCTTATTTTTTGGTAATGAAACACTGAATGTCTGCTTTTCAGGATGACATTTTATGCATGTAGATGACAGCACAGGCAAAATGTCAGAACAGTCATTTTCTCTGGCTGGTCGACAACAAAGCTTGCGACGTCCAAACTAAAACATGTTACCTTTTGGAAAGATCACATTACTGCCAATAGGCAAAATGTGGAAAACTGCTTATCAGTCAGGCTTGGGGGAAGGCCAGAGCACCTCTGGAGCAGAGGCCTTTCTTTGCCCAAACATCACATCCAGCCACTTCTCTGCAAGCTCACAGTGAGGCTTCTCACACTCCTCCTGCATCCAGCTCACCAGGGCCCAGAGGAGGAGGATGAGAAAGCATCTGAGCTTCTTAGCTGAGTGCTTCCTGTTTTGTTTGTTTCATTGTTTTGGAAAAGAGAAGAAAGAATCTGTCTGGAATGTCATGTATAGGGGCTCTGGCTCTGAAACTGCTGCAGGGCTCCTATTCAGCCCCAAGCATCCCCACGCTCAATGGCCTTTTATGCCCAGCACTGACATGACAGGAACTGCGGTTACCATGTCACCGGCAGCTATTGCAGCCTCGCAGGGATCAGGACCTCCAGCCACAGGTTATGGACTCCATACACAATCACAGAGCCCCCTGAGCTCCATGATCACTCAGACCTGGCAATGCAACCTTTGGAATGTGCCTGTCTTCTCCAGTGCACCGTTTACATTATAGAGCATGCACAAAATCTAAACATTCGACCATTTTTTGGTACACCGTTAGAAGAAACAATTTAAATTTCAGCCAATTTCTTTTGTCTTTAGCAAGCTAGTTTTGAAAGAGCACTGTGAAATCACTGATAAAAAACTGGATCCCTTTTACCTGCTCTGGCACACAAATCATAGTTAAAATGATGCAGATTTTTTTAAATGTGAGAATTGTTTGAGCTTCTCACTCCCTTTTGGCTAGGTAAGGCACTCAGTGGTGGTCCCCAAGCAGAGCTTATGAGCAGGTTGCTGGTGAAAGTGCCAACAGAAAGCAACTGGGAAAATTTGCCTTTTGCAGCTATTTGGGGCCTCAAAACCCCATTACATGAGCAATACTGAGAACTCAAAGAAGCATCAAGATGGCCAAAGTGGACTGGTTAGAAAATTAAAATGAAAATCCACAGAAAAGACATTCCACTGTGTATCCAGCTCCAATTTGTGTACCTATTGCCTGCTCTGTGTTAAAAGCTCTCTCCTGAATTTAATGCACGTGTTTTCCCAGGATTCATAAGAGTCCACAATTGCATTTAGACAACGGTAAGACAGCCCTTAGCTTTTCAACATTGCCTTACTGTTTTCTATGAGGGAAGCAATGTGAAAATCTTCCCAAACCAGCTGTAAAATCTTCGAAAATTTGTCTTGGTATTTTTCAAGCTGTAGAAATGTTTTGGGGTTTGGGGTTTTTTTTTTTTAGGGATCAGTTCCCTTGCTAGGGCACACACACTCGGGCACGGGTGTGGAAAACACTGCCTGTTTTTCTTTACGGGAACGCGGTTTCTACTAACCCAAATTTTCACCAGCTTTCCCATTGTATTAAACAAACGCATTGCCTCAGTGGAAAGGGTCCGGCAGCCTCGCTGCGGGAAGGAAAATTGCTGGAAACAATTCCAGCCGCTCCCCGGTGTCTGCTGCCCTCCGGTGGCTGCACGCCGGCCCGCACACCGGCTCCTAATTTTTTATGTATAATATGGACATATAAACATGTACACACATATACATATATAGGTATATAGATGCGCATACGCCCATATATAGACGTGTGTGTATACACATATTTATGTGTGTGTATATATAGGTGTGTATATAGATAAATATACACATAGAAAGCAGCTTGTGTCTCCTAACTATAAATTCCTTCTCGACCCCCTGCACTTATGGCTTTGGGAATGCAATTCATAAGATTTGGGGACGTCATTTAACAGCACTGCATAATACTCCCTTAATGAGAGAAAAAAGGCAACACCTCATAGCAGACAGACACAGCAGTAACAGCAACCTAAAATGGGGGGGGGGGGAAGAGTGGGGGTTTGGTACCCTTAATTTTCTTTTTCTTTTTTTTTTTTTTTTCTTTTTTTTTTTCTTTTTTGTCATTTGCTTGGTTGCTTTGTTGTTAGTTTTACACCCCAGCACTTCCCCAGGGAATCACTTTCCCTTGTCGAGCTTGCAGACGTGACACTGTGGGAAAGATGCCGAGTTGTACTTTGTCCTGCTTCATTGCCCCCAGCACGGATCTGGCTGTTTTCCGGCCAGCATTCTTCTGCAGTGCCTCAACTTCATGGAAAGGAGAAAGCCAAGGGTTTAGGGGGGGAAAGTTTCAGGGTTTCACCAGTGCAGACAGCCCATGCTATAGAAACAAACAAACTATGCAGTGAAAGCATTTTAAAGTCACAATTCTCTGGCTCTGTACGAAAGCAAAACAGACTAGAAAACCACAGGGTCTGTATTCAAAACCCTCAGGGTGCAAAGTGGCCTGAATAAAACCAAAAGAAATGGCTGTCCCAGAACAGGCCAGAAAGGCAGTGTGATTCTGAAGAAAGACTGGGAGAGGCTTTCCAGAAAGACTAGGACAGAGGATTAGTAAGAGGAGGGGAGAAAATGAGTGGGGGGCCGCAGTTCAGCAGTGACCCTATAAGGAGCTCATCAG
This sequence comes from Muscicapa striata striata, assembly GCA_030060385.1. Taxonomy (NCBI): domain Eukaryota; kingdom Metazoa; phylum Chordata; class Aves; order Passeriformes; family Muscicapidae; genus Muscicapa; species Muscicapa striata. The sequence goes on along the minus strand of JAREIS010000041.1, from coordinate 1,237,354 downwards.
CAAACACATCCATTTCACCACAGGGCATGCTTAACTCCCAGTGCGGTTCCTGGGAATGACCAGTGCACTGGGAAAAGAGAGGAAGGGCGACCAATTTTGCACAGGGTCAATTATTTCCGATTATTTGGAGATGGGAGAGGAGATTCTTTCCAAGCCCAGTGGGTAATCAGACTCGTGCAATGAAGTGTAGCATTTGTTTCTCCTCGTTACCATAGCAGATATATCCCCTCGGCTGTGCAACCATCTCTATTTCCCTGAGCCCTCCCCAGCTCAAGGCCCCTTTCACTTCTCACCAAACTACGCAGTCATTTCTTGAGGGAGTGAATTACAGCAAGTTATTCCCTAAGGAACCTCCCTTATTTAGAGAGAAACCACAAGCCAGGGAGATCTGGGAGTGGGGAAAGAGAAAAAGAGATGAGGCTTGTTTAGAAGCAGCAGCTAAACAGCTGGGAGATCTTTCAGTTGGTTTATATTTCTAACTCTGTTTGGGTCTTGCTTTACAACCTCGAATGAAAACAAATCAGGATTGTTTCCTCCTTGGAATGTCTGTTTAGGGTTTTAAGGGCGGAACAAGGAGGGGGAGAGGGGGAACAGCTCCACATGGGCTCTCAGGAATCACTGCTTTCCCAATGCCTGCAGCCTCTTTTTCCCCCTGCTAACCTCTCCTGCACACATGCAGCCTCACTCTCTTCCAGCCACACAACATAGAAACATTTGTAAAAGTGTTTTTTAAAAAAAAGGTGGATTTTCACCCTTCTCTTGGAAAAGAGAAATGTTTTTCCTGTATTAGGTCACTTCAGAATAAACTCTCCTGGAGTATCACACTGATTTTAGTCTTTTTTTCAAGTCAAAAAGCAGAACATCTTTCCCTCTCACCCCTCACCCCGAAATAAAAGAAAATAAAAGAAAAAATCCTTTCATTGTTTCATACAAATGACACATGTAATTATTTCATGGGATTATTCCTAAATGCCTAAATGTTCTGAATTCAAGACCTTTCCCATGTACTTGTGGGCTGTCACATCCCAGCTCCGAAGGGCTCACACAGGCACGACACGTCCTCCTCACCCCGGCGTTACTGCCACGCCGGGCAGAAACATAGCGTGATGTTTCTTGGCCCATTAAAAGTTGTTTAAATACACACTGTACGCAGTGGCCTCAAAGTGCTTTATCTGCTGAACCAGACGGAAGGGATGCAAGCTCCCCTGGAGACAAAAATGCAAACCCCGGGAAAGCGGGATGAGAAGAGGGGCAGGAGCCGGAGGAACCCGGCTGTACGCGGGCAGCCCTGCTTCGGGAACGGGGACAAGGAGCGGATAGAAGCAGCTCCAGCGAGCTCATGCGCTGGGGAAGTTCTTTAGGAGATAATTTCCCTTTTTTACACTTAAAACTATGCGTGTAAAACAGAAACGCGTCCCCGTGCCAGTGTGTTTATGTGGGTATTGCAGTCCCGGCGTGGGGACACGAGCAGCCTGGATCGCACCGAAACGCTTGGATGGAGCCGGGCGCGCTGGGTGCCGCTGCGGGCTCTCCACGGCGGAGAGCTGGGACCCGCTCCCTGCACCGCACAGGAGCCGACGGGGGTGGCCCGGCCCGGGTGTGCCTGTTCGGTGCGGGACCGTGCGGTGCCCCCGATCCCGCAGCCCCCGAGCATCCCCAAAACCGGCTCCGGCAGCGGCGGCTCCAGCGGGAGCCGCTCCGGAGCTGCCACTGAGCCAACCCGCCAAGCACCTCCGTCCCGTCCCTTCCCCGGGAAAAGAGAACCGGAGCGGTTTTACTTTGCTAATTAACTTTAATAATAAATGCCGCTTCGCCTGGCCGAGGAAAGGAAATTCGCCCTACACAGAATTCGGGGCGGGAAGGACAGTGAAGCTCCCCAGTAGACTTAAGTTTTCGATTTTATTTTATTGTTTTTTTCCCTGGGCAGACGTGGAAAAGTGCTAAAATTCATAAAGCAAAAAGTCAAGCGGCTCAGCCGGCTGCCCGCTCGGTGTCCCCGGCTGCCCACTGCGGCTCTGGGTCCTGCTGAATCGTTAAAACCGATGTGCTTTATTAAAACCATGATTCACTCCTGCCCAGCACGGCGGGCTGCCCCAGCGCTCGGTGCCCGCCGGGCCCGGCTGCAGCGCCCAGCGCGGCCACGGGGCGGCGCCCGCCGCCTCCCCCGCCGCCCCCGTCATTTGCATGCGCGTTGTGGATTGGTCGGCGTTCCCACAGACGTCATCTCTGACGCCAGAGCTCTCCGTGCCCGTGTGTGCAGTTGTGCCGGCTACACCCGTGTGCCCATGCCCGTGGTGTGTAATTGTGCCGGCTACACCCGTGTGCCCATGCCCGTGTAATTGTGCCGGCTACACCCGTGTACCCGTGTGTGTGCAGTTGTGCCGGCTACACCCGTGTGCCCGTGCCCGTGTGTGTGTAATTGTGCCGGCTACACCCGTGTGCCCGTGCCCGTGTGTGTGTAATTGTGCTGGCTACAACCGTGCGCCCGTGCGTGCCCGTGGTGTGTGTAATTGTGCCGGCTACACCCGTGCGCCCGTGCCCGTGGTGTGTGTGTGTGTGTAATTGTGCCGGCTACACCCGCGTGCCCGTGCCCGTGTGTGTGCAGTTGTACCGGCTGCTCCGGCAGCGGGAGGCAGAGCCGTGGGTGCCCCTCCGCCGCCCCGCTCGCACGGCACGTCCCGTCGCGTCTCCCCGCGGATGGGATGCGAGTCGGGGCGTGGGAGCCGCGGGACACGCTCAAGGGAGAGAGGCCGAGTAGCAGCTCACCACCGTGCGAGGCGGCGCGGAGCGCGGCTTCCGCAGCGGGGAGAACAACGCGGGGGTGAACCAGGCGCTCCCTGCGCACACGGGCAGCGCCGCGCTCGGGCGAGCGGGAGCCCGGCTCACCTCCCAGAGCCCGGGCACTGGCGACACGCCCCCTTCACCGACGGGAGCCGCGCGTCACCCCGCCGGCCCCGACGTCACCGCCGGCGGCGTGAGCGGGAGCGGGCTGGGAGCGCGCTCGCACGGGGATTTACGCGCCTCGGGAGCCGGCGCTGCGCGGGTCCCGGAGGGCCGACACGGGAGGGAGCAGCCGGCCCCGTGCTCCCGTCCCGGTCCGCCCGCCTGTCCCAACGTGCCCCGGTATTTGGGGGGTCAGAAATCGGGACGAGCGCTCTGCAGGGACCGCACAGCGGAAGGGCTGCGGCAGCCGGGCCGCCCCCCGGCGATGGGGTACGGCGGGGCCGGCTTCGGCTTCTTAGGCGTGTTTACAGAAAACACACAAAACAAAAACAGCCCCAGGTGCTTCCTGAGTGTCTCGCCGCCCTTATTTAGAAATAAGAGGCCGGAGCAGCCCCCAGGACGGTCGGGTGACGTCATTAGGGAGGGGCCGTGTCGTCACGGCTGGCGGGTACCGAGGGATGGAGCCGCGATCCCCCCGCGGCAGCACCGGCAGCGCCGCTGCCGCCAGGTGTTGGATTCCCGCCGCGGTGGCAAATTGATGCTTTAATTACCAAAGCAGCTCTATTTTCTCCCCTCTTTTTACTTATTTTTTTTTTCCTCCCTTTTTCTTCTCAAAGAAAGTAAACACAAGAGGGCGTTTCGAGCCTTTGATCCCGGCTCTGTACAGTAAGGAAAACAAACCGTGAACTTCAAAAGGGATGGAGCTTTTCTGGGGTTAATTTCGCTTCCTAAACGGCTGAACACGGCAATAAATCATAGCTTCCCTCCACTCCAGGAAAGCGCTAATCGGAGGAATATGTCCCAAAAAGCACCCTTCACCATCGGCAGCCTCAGAGCCAGCGTAGGCTGTGATCTGACGGATCAAACTTCATGCGGGAGATATTATAAATCAACAGGTTTCATAAATCTTTGCAGGCGACAGCTCCGCGGGGCCGGGGCGGGGGCGGGAGAAGGGGAGTGCCCGGCGGTAATGCGGGTACCGTGAAAATTCACTTCCTCGCAAGAATTGCATTAAGTAAACCTAACACCGAAATGTTGTCTGGCAATCTGTCTTGAAAAGGTTACAGCGTGTTAAAGATTTGGAAAGCTCCATAAAGCAGTAAAGATTATGAAGTACAGCTTAAAGGTTTATCAAATGACTTCCCGTGCCGGAACATTTAAACCGAAGGCAAAACCTGAAGCCTGTGATCTTTGCAGTCTGAGCCCATAAACGTGTTTGAGGAGGGATTCTGGTTTCTGCCGCTTTATAGTATCGCTTCTCTAACACGTAATTGAAATCCACTTTTCAGGAGCCGATATCTGGCAGTAAAACTAATACCAGGCAATTAGACGCGGTGCTTTAAAACCGCATCGGGGTAGATGCAGCCCGAAGGGGCATATACCCAAATCAGGAAGCGAACCTGTGGCTAGAGAATGTGGAATTGATCCTTAAACCCTCTTGTAGCGAGTCTGGGAGCCAGGGGAAGCGAGCGTGTGCTGGAAACGGCATGGAGGAGAAGGGGCACAGCAGCCCGGGGCGCGGGGTAGGGAAGTGGGGGGCGACCAGCCGCGGTGCCGGGAGCCGCGGAGGCGCCTCCGGGCTCTTCCCTCGCTGGTTTCCGTTCAGGGCTGCCCCTCCGTTCCCTGCACACGCACACACCGGCTCTGAATCACACGGTGTTTTTAAGGGGGCTCTTTGATCTGGCCAAGTGTCAGAGCCCCGAAAGCCAGGACTCAAATGACACGTCGTTACGGCAAACAAATTTCTGCAGTCAGCTTTATGGCTTTATTGTCTATGGCACGAATAAACTCGGGGAATTAGCAGGTTAGGGGGAAAAAAAAAAGAAAAAGTTCGGCTATAATAAAATACACATCTGTTTCCAGGGAAAATATGGTAAAAAACACACACAGAGTCAAAACCTGGCTTAGTAGCCACCGGCTGTACGGATAGGGAAAAGAACCATCTGTGATTTTTTAAGTGGCCCTTATGTGGATATTTACATTTGCAATAGGCGTTTTAATATATAATATTTAATGTTGATTGCATTTGGGAATACACACGCACCAAAAAAAAAAAAAAAAGAGCAAGCTCAATGTGCGTATACAATCATATCAATTCCCTTTTCGTGTACAAGCAGGCACACTTAAAGCATAGACTACCATAAAATTTATATACGGGTAGATTTTTATGGGCTTGTGTATTAATAGTCTCTAATAAAATAAAGTTTACTCTGTGTGTGTGTGGTTTGCGTGCATATGGCTATGCTCACCGCCCAGTTCTCAGTGTGCTGGATAACCTGTGCAGGAATTATTAAAGGGGGCATATACATATACCCATTAACACATAGTGATAAATCAGTGAATGTCTGGGTTTGCCTGCGCGCGTACCGAGATCTAATTTCCGAGTTGGGAGAACAATATATCATCTCCGATATTTCAACAAGTGGGGTTTTTGTGTGTCTTAAATATTTTGCGAGCCAGACCACGCAACCGGAAATAATGGATTTTCTATGAGATATTAAAGAAAAATCCATCATCTTTTTTTTTTTTTTTTTTTTTTTTTTTTTTTTTTTTTTTTTTCTCCTTGGAAAGTCGTTAAAAGTTTGGGAAATAAAATCCCAGAGATTTGCAAGGATATTGAATCGTTTAATTTCCTCTTTGCACACACGCGCGTGTGCCCGCACACACGCACCCTTCCACACGCGCACACGTGCTGCCCTTTTTGTAGGGATTCCCACCAAACCCATGAAAGGGCACCGGTGGATGTTAAAAGATACGATTTAGGAGCTTTCCATCCACAGGTTCAGTTTTCCCCTAGGTATTGCATTCACAAGTACTTTATTTGTATTTTACAGTTAAATATTTTATACATCTTTATAAATTGTGTATGTATATCTGTGTACGTTTAGCAGGAAATGTAGATTAATTTATTTGAGTCCCGGGTCCAGCGGACCCGGACAGATCCCCCTGAGGACGGTGTGCGGGGACAGTGGCGGTGCTTCCTGCCAGGTACCGCAGCGCAGAGGGGCGACTGGGTGAAGGCAGCAAGTGCTGGAGGGTTTGCGAAGGGAAGCACCCCGGCACGGGCGGCGGACTCGCCTCCCCGGGAGCGGGGAACACCCGGGCTTTATTCCCTGCCATAGCTCACATCTTCCAGGCTCTTTAATAAGCCCAAATATTTACCCTGGAGAAAAACACTTTATGCGGCTGCATGAGGGCCGGTAACCTTTGACAGGAGCCGTCACAAAACACTCCTCCGTAATGGACCACAGTGCGCGTACATCTAATTTATTGTGCTAAAAGTTATTGCAGGGGCTGCGGGAGGGGGTCTCGCACTACAAATAAGCGTTTTGCCACTGAGCGGAAAACACCGCCCCTGGGTCAGCCGGGCAAAGCCACAGGGTATCCGATTCGGCCCCACCATCCATCCCATGTGATGCCGCTTTCATGCTTTTTTGGGGGTCAAAAAAGAATACAACAAAAAAACTGCACCGGATACTGCAACGCGATCCCCGGTAATGCGGCAGGCAATATGTTTCCCGCGTATCTGATAAATCGGAGCGTGGAAACGAAGGGCAGGAAACCGTGCCCGATTTAACGGGGACAAGCGGGAAAAGCCCCGCAGCCCCGCGAGGTGCGGAGCCGCCGGGAGACCCGGGCTTGGCCTCGGAGCGCCCGCCCGGGGTGGCGGCAGCCCGGGAGCCTTTTAAACGCGGCGGCCGGTGCGGGCTAATAAGGGGAGACACTTCCAGCGGCAGCACACCCGTGGGGGCAGCGGGAGGAAGCCCGATGGGATATTACCCTGTTTGTTTTCCCTTTGATCCGTAGGAAACAGGTCCTGCACTGCGTGACCCATTAAACTAATAAGATTATAAAGATCAGCAAGAGGGGCTGGGGCCGCTAATGGTTCCCATCTGGGCCAGGTTTGGGCCTTATTAAAAACGGCGAGGCAGCGGGCTTGGGTTACAGAGCCGAGGTGAAAGCGGAGAGAGCGGAGAGCTGGGACCACACATCGCACCAATTAGCGCGGCGGGGCGGAAGGGCCCGGGGAGCCGGAGGGGCTGGCCCGCCATAAACCGCGGCGGGCCCCGCGCCCGCCCCTCATGCATAGGCAACGGCGGCGCCTCTATGCAAACGAGCGCCACGGGGCCGCCCTGGGCGGTGCGTGGTGGGCGGGAGGCGGAGTCGGGCCCTGATTTGCATAGCACCGCCCCCAGCGTGACGTATCAGAGCCCTCCTCCAATGAAGGCGGCGCGCCGTGCCTGGCGGCGCCATCCGCCGCCGGGCCGCCTCCGGCCGCGCCTCCCGGTGCACGCGGCGGCCGCCCCGGACTGCGGACCGCCCTTTGACACCGGGACCGCCCCGACGGGGACCGCCCCCTGGACCGCCGGGCGGGGACGCCCGGAGGCGGGCGCCCTCGGACGCGGGCCCGCCCCGGAAGGGACCGCCCCGGCCGGCCGCCCCGGAGAGCGGGACCGCCTCTGACCGCACGGGACAGCGGGACCGCCCCGGAGAGCGAGGCCGCCCCTCTGACGCCGTGGGCCCGCCCCGGAGAGCGGGACCGCCCCTCTGCCCACACGGGAGAGCGGAACCGCCCTCAGGACCGTGTGCCCGCCCCGGGGAGTGGAGCCGCCCCTCTGCCTCACTGTGCCCGCCCGGGAGAGCCGCTAACGAGCCGCCTCGAGCGCCGGGCAATTAGCGGGCGTCAGCCCGGGCGAAGGCGGTGTGGTGGAGGGGAGCGAGCGGAGCGCTGAGTTTGACACACGGGTGCCTGCGAGCAGCGAGGGTGTGGGGGTTCAGCCCCTCCTGGTAGCCCCTCCCGGCTTCCTGTGCCGCGGTGAAAAACTGCCAATGCCGCCTGCAACGTTAATAGAAAAAATTCCGCTAATGGAACCACGCCTCCGAGACACCGAGCGCCAATTTAAACCTTCCCCCAACCTCCCGCGATGCGGGTTTTAACAGAGGCAAATAGCATTGGAACTATTCGCTCTAGGCAGCTTCGTGCTTTTTTAAGTGCCCCAGCTTCACCTCGCCATGATTTAGGTGATCATCTGAAGTGATTTAAGTGATGGTCTTGCCTCGAGCATTCATTTCAGCCTTTTCGTTAAAGTCGCTTTCAGAGCAAAAATCTCCGGGTGGTCAGTGGGGTCTTAAAGGCACCGCTTTAAGGGAGTTAATTTTAGCTAACAACTTAAGACTAAATAACATCTAAAAGTTTGCTTACATATATTCGTGAATAATCATTCTCCAACGTTATTTGTTTGTTTGTTTTTTAACAAATTGTTCCTCACCATTGACAAGGTACTTCACAAGCTGTTCCTCGCTTTATTTCTTGAATATGCACGAATTGACAGGTGACATAAACACTTCGAGGAAATAATATAACATAAGTTAAGAGTGTAACTGTGCCTTCGGAACTCGTTTCAGAGCTGGCCCGGCAAATAGACAAATGATGCCGGAGCCTCTCACAACGGCAGCAAACAGTTCTCAACACAGCACTTTGCAGTCTGTACATCAGGGTGGTTTGTCTCTCTCTGTCCGAGAAGGCTTTTTGCAATATTTGTTCTAGACACAAACTATTAAATCTTACAGTGTGTTTCGTTATTTGACAGCCTGAGAGACGTGGAGTCAAACAGGAAGGCAGCTTTACACTCTAGTCCTGTAAGCGCTACTGGAGCAATGCTTGCTGTTTATCAGGACTTCTAGGATAAATTGTTCATAACTTCTGCACAACTAGGCACGAAATCCCTGCTTAAGGATGAAACAAACGAAGACTGAAAAATCTGTCTAGATAAAGATAAAACTCATCACGAACAATCAAGGAAACTGCACGACATGCTGAGTGTAGGTCATTTTCAGGGAGCAGAAAATCAGGACACCCAGAACGCAGTTGTAGGATGTGGTATTGAAAACCTGGTCATTCTGAAGTTCGCTGTGTTAGTATAATTCATGTATGAAGTTCCCGCAGTGCCTGAGAGGGAAATGTGCGAGTCTGCAATGTCTATTTTTCTGCGCTTGACAGCACGCCTTTGGGGCAGTTATTTTTATATTAAAAACATGTGCTTATTTTACTTCAAAATGTATCAAATGCCTTTGTTTGGAGTTTTTGGGTTTGTTTGGGGCTTTTTTTGTTTGTTTGTTTGTTTGTTTGTTTGTTTGTTTTGTTTGTTTGTTTCAGGGTTTTTTTCCTACATTGTTATATTTTTTGTATACTGTATTCTGGTGTTTCTGCTGCTCACATAATTTAATAGAGGAATTGTGCGTGTTCGCTGTATTATTGCTGACATAAATGGTTTGGTAAACCACTGAAAACAGAGGTGAAAGGCAGCTGAATTGTTGTACTAAACCCACACGACCAGGCTAATTTATAGCTAAATTGTGTCTTTTTTTAGGCACTGTGTCTTCTCGTCATTTAGAAATACTTTAAAATATGCAAATTAATTGCTGGCTATTCATAAAGATTATTACAGATTCCTACTGTGGAGGAGCACAGCAATAGAAGGTGACACAAGCGTATCAGCTTGTTCTTTACCTCCCCTAAATTGACGTAGGTAGGAACATTTCCCACTACTCAGGGATCTGTAATATTGACAGATTTATATGCTATTAAGGTCCTGGAATTTAATTTACCTGAACTCCAAAAGAAGTTTTGATGGATAAAATTACAGGATCGGGCCAATGCAAAAAAAAAAAGTCAATCGCTGAACAATCGGTGTCAGCTTATTTTATTGTGTCTCTAATCCTGGTTTAGTTTAACTTTCTAAATTATTTTGGATGTACAGTTCATCAAAACGTCTGAAACTCAATGGCATAAAATTCTGCAGATCCAAACAGCTTAGTAGGACTTTTAAAAGGATTATGTAGCTGTATGGATAATAAAATAAAATAAAATAAAATAAAATAAAATAAAATAAAATAAAATAAAATAAAATAAAATAAAATAAAATAAAACCATAAAGAACTGGTAATAAGAAATACATCAGGGTGTAAAACAAAGACTAGATTTACATTACTGGAAATTATGTTTCCTGGTGCAGGCTTTTTCATAATTCTTTATCATGCAGTTACTCGTTGTCCCTTACTTCACGTCATCTCTGACTGGTATCTGTCTGAATAAACCACTTTTAATTTTGCCAATGCTTATAGGTATTTTCCTTTTTTAATATCTTAAATCATATTCCCTCCTCCATTCAAGGTCTGTTCCACCATAAAATAAGTGAACATTTTCCCAGTGACTGACAGGCATTGGATTATGCCCTAAAGGAATCATACACTGTATTTCACGCAATGCCAAAAATGAATAAGCATGAAATCTGATTAGATCTATTTTTCTTGTATTACAGTTATTGTGGTTTGCACAATTGCTACTTAGCATATTTTGCAGATGACGTCCATTTTACGCATGTTAGAGAAACAGATGTTTTCTTCCACAATTATTTATTTCATCACAATATGTTAAATAGGTAGCTGCTTACAGAAACAAAGAGTGAAACAGTTAACTGCACGGGGAGTCCGTAAGTGAAAACTTTATCAACAGAGATTCCAGGGTGGTTTACACCTGAGGCTGTACTCCCTGGTGATGAGGACAGGATAATAGAGTGTAATTCCTGGTTTGTGACAGAAACCCTGGGGACCCACCAGGTGTGTGACCCTCTCTCAGTTTACAGGTCTGTAGATAGTAACTCAGAGCTTGCCTCCCTGAAGCAAGTTAAGAATCATGTCTGCAATGCTCCAGGAGTCACCACGGAAATTTTAGAAATTTAGAAATATTTTAGAAATACAAAGCATTGTGTGGAAACAGTAACAGAAACATAGGCAGAAATAGCAGAGCTCCTGCAAGCCAGAAGCATTCAGCCTGTAGATGGAAGTCAAAAATATCAGGGATAATTTATGGCTTCGTCAGGAGATTAGTTTTCCCTATAACAAGCACAAACTGAAGTCTGTTTTAAAGTCAAGTAAATGCAGAAAGTGTGCTTTCCAGACACGGAAAAAAAAAAAAAAAAAAAAAAAAAAACCAGCTCATTTAAAGCACACTGTAGTAACAGCTAGCTCATTTTTTTTTCACACTGTTTTTTTAGTAATAGCTAAGTGATTTTAATTTTTTAGTTGGTTTTGTGGTTTGCTTTAGGTTTCGTTATTTGTTTGGGGCTTTTTCCAAGCTTCTGAAGTGACAGGGATCTTCTGCTGGACTAGAATTACATTACACTTTGGTGCTGTAAGTGAGAGTCAGCTAATGAATCAATTTAATTTCAGACCGTTAAAATTGTGAGTTCCAGACCTGCACCTCTAATTCTGTTTGAATCATTCACTCCTGGTGGAGTCTATCACGATCATGTGCCTTGACTGTTCACCATGAATCCCACGTCACAAGGCTTCTATAAACCTTATCTTGCCTTCTTCAAAAAACCCAAAAAAACCTATGTTCTCTTAGTTTTACAAACGCAAGGTCTTTATGGTTGTGCATGCCATCCTGGACATTGCTGGACCACAGAATAAAAACCCAGAAGGGTCGTGATAAAATGATTAAGGCACCCAAAGCTCCTTTAGGGTGTATGGTTTCAGGCTTGTCCAGGTGGTAGCAGGAGCTCTGGAACCCTGCCTCACCGCTCTGAGAAATGCAAGGAGGTTGGCAGCTCTCCCTCTCGGAGCAGGAGAGCTGTGCTATCTATCGCCCATGCAGAAAAGCAGGCTCGGAGGTAATTCTGAAATCTGCCGCAGGAGGGTTGCGGATTGCAGGAACACCGAACCGCAGCCCCGAAGTGCCAGCCCACGGTTTGAATCACCTGGCAGCAAGCCAGAAGGCAAAAAAGGGAAACAGAGCAAGGGAAGCGACAGGAATGAATGACATCCTAGAGAGACACGAGCTATGTTAGCTCCGGTTAGCACTGCCTCTGAGCACAAAGTGATTTTACATCTCCTGGCCAAGTCTATGGTTTAAATATACAGCTATACAAACACTTCAGGTTTGTTTGTCAGTTTCTTTGGTCACTCACCAGTAAGTCAAAATACCCGTCCCATATTTTTTTAACCATTGGAAATCTTTTTGCATATCAACAGAAAAAAGAAAATAGTAAAAGAGCAAAATCTTCTTGCCCTTCGCCATCCCGAGCACACACAGCAGCTGCGGAGGCACAGGGAAACTGATTTGCTTCCGATGCAGAAAGTCAGGGACAGGTGGAAGGCTCAGGCTCTTCCTATGGAGGCACAAAAGGCACAGGTTTTGCCACTTCCGTGGGCATTGCCACGCATCTGCCATCCCTGTTCCCATGCAGCATGTGGCACACAGCTCTGGGATTGCTGTCCTAGCTGCACCGAGTGGCAGAACTGCAGCCCTGTGGAGTCAGGGTGATCTGCCTACACATTTTCTCCTCCCAGCCCTGGCCAGTCTGTATGTGTGGTTTTCTCTACCCAAAAAACCCTGCCTGGGCTGGCTCGGGGGTGATAGGATCTGTAGTGTTGCCACTCAAAACAGAAACTGCTTTTCTTTTTTATTTTATTTTTTTTTTTTTTTTATAATTGTAGAAAGGATAACACAAATTGCACATTGAGGGAAGCCATTTTCTCCATTGCCATAACATAACTGCTCTTTGCCTGCTCCCAAGAGCTTTACTAGTACATAATTTCTAGATTATCATTTCCATCTTGTGCATATGGAGATGCTACTCCAGTAGAGTTCATCCTCAGGAGAAAATATTAGGCATTTTAAATTGTTCTCCTTGTCTTTTCCCTGCAGATATATTTTATGCTAACAGGGAATGAAATCTTCAGCACAAACTCAGGAACAACATGGTGAACTATAATAATTATTGGACCTGTTAGGTCTATTATGGAAATAAATCTTCTGTGAACCAACATTTTCCCTCTTATGTTTCACAGAGAGACAGTAACCCTTCTGCTGTCAATGAATTAATTTGCTGAAAGAAGCTGGAGTTCATAGATAAATCTTAAGATTATTTCTCATTTACATATTAGCTTAGCATTTATGTGCAGTTCCATTTGTGTGATACTCCTGGGGACAATCCAGGGAACAATATGAATCATTTAATGTGTTAAAATTAGGCTACAATAGAAGGGGAGAAAACCTATCTATTTTTTTTTTTCAATTTTGAATTATTTAGAATAGTCTTTGTGATTAATTATTTCTAGCACTGTATGCATAGTATTCCAGAGTAATTTTTTGCATCTGTCTGATGCTGGAGCATACTTGAAGAAAGCTTTCTGTGCTGAGACTCCTTCAGAGTGTGCATTATCTCAAGGACTACTGGCTGTGGCTTGTGTGATATCCTGGCTCAGACATGGATTGTTTTTCTCTTCTTATTTATGGTGAAGAAACAAGGTCAGAGGCATAAATGAAAGCAGGACCAGTGTAACTCCTATTTCCTGTGGAGTCCCCAGAGCTCAGATTTGAAATCATTGCTGCTGTTAATTAATGATTTGCCAGCTGTCTGCACTAATTTTATAGCATTTATGTATGCAGAGCCATTGTGCCTCACATTCCTGCTTGAGAATCAAGAAGCAAGACACTAGAATCACACTTACATGCTCATTTGTTATCTTGAATATGGTCTGCTTGCACAGACCAAATTGTAAGGCTTACTGAAGAGGTTTAGCAGCAGCAGAGATCTACTTTGGGACATTTTAGACATTCTCATTTCAATTCTTGCTCTATTTTGGGCAGTAATACACCAGGAAAAAGGCAAAGTGGCCTATTTATTCTTATTTTAAAGGTACACATCAGTTTAAAATTGGAGTGAAGAAGCTGGGCACTGTAATGTATTAGCTAGACAGATTCTTACAAAAGACATAATCTCTGTGTGTATTAGTGGCTGCCTCACTGCCCTGAATGCCTACACTTAGCTGCAGTGCATGAGTGGCTTTGCTTGGCTCCTTCCATCACGCTTTCATAAACCCCTCATTTTTCCTGAAGGTTTGGGAAACCAGGTGGTTGCAGTAACACAATTCCCAGTGACCAGCTCCTTTTCTCTGTAGCAGTCCTGCAGGTACAGTTGGCTCAATGTTTAGTTCAGTATTTGTTTCCCATTCTCTCCTTTGAGGGCTTCTGTCAGCGCTGTTAAGCTGCTGTGGCATTTCTGACAGAAATGACAATATCTTAGAGGTGGCTAAACCATCTTTATCCCAACCCACAAATTTTAATCATCCTTTCTGAATCTCTCCCTATCCTGCAACAGGAAGAGGAAAAGCAAGTGAGCAAGCTGTGGTATTTAGTTGCCATCCAAACCACAACAGCCAATGTTTTTACACCCAGCATGGTGCCAAGAGGGTGAAGATAATAATAGGTCTGACAAGAGTGTTTTAAAACAAATTTTTATAAACATTCACTATATTAGTTTAATAGTAGCTCATGACAGTGTTGTTTTATCTGCTCACAGAGTTATTCCACTTGTTCTCAGAGCTGCACTATGTAGCACCTTACTTGCTGTGTATGTTCCCTCTTGTGCTGTGTGTCACCTTTGAGGGCTGGGTTAAGGTTTATCATTTTGTTGTAATTTGTAACACTGGCTTCTGATATGATAAAATTGCTGGTCATGAGACTAATCTGGTGTCTGTACTCAGACTGCCCTCGTCTCCATACAGAAACTAGTGATAATTTATGACTTCTCCTTAGAGAGCCAAGCTGTGGGTGACACAAAGTAGGGGAAGGTGTTCCCCACTCCTTCACCCTCCTTTCTCCCTTTTTTGTCTTCCCCTTCTCCTTATTCTCCAGGCTAGTTACAATAGCTTTGGAGAATTTAGAAAATTATTGGGATGTTCAGACTGTCACGTTTCTGTTGATATATCTTATATTACCAAATGTGCTCAGGATCTTGTTTAAAGTTAAACATCTATTTAAGAGTACCACCCAGAGATCTACCTGGAAGCTGGACAGTTGTGAGTGTCAGGCTGTATGGGACAGCACAGACAAGTATCTAGGAAAGGTATCCCTTCCAGGAAGATATTATATATCATCCAAGGCAAGTGGATCAACATGGACGGAGGTATTCTGTACCTGAAGATGTGATTTATGGTAACCCACATAAAAAGTGTCCTGGTTCCAGCTGGGATAGAGTTAATGTTTTCCCCCAGTAGCTGGTGCAGTGCTGTGTTTTGGATTTAAGATGAAAACAAATTAATAACACACTGATGTTTTAGTTGTTGCTAAGCAGTGGTCAAGGACTCTTTAACTTCTCATATTGCCCTAAAAGTGAGTGGGCTGGGGACACAAGAAGTTGGGAGAATACACAGCCACAACATCTGAGCTAAACTGGACAAAGAGTTATTCCCTACCATATGCCATATATACCCCAGTATACAAGCTGAGGGGACAGCTGGCCAGAGGACACTGCCCAGGAATTGTCTGAGCAGTGAGTGATTGATGGGCAATAACATTGTGCATCATTTGTTTTGTACATTCTAATTATTTTAGATTTCTTCTTATTGTTATTATCATTATTAATATTTTCCATTCCTCCTCTGTCCTAATAAACTGTCTATATTCCAACACACAAAGTTTTGCCCAGTTATCTCCACCACCCCACTGAGGAGGGGAGAAGTGAGTGAATGGCTGTGTGGTGTTTAGCTGCCTGCCAGCTTAAAACTTCATATTGGCTTAGTGTTGAAGCTATTCCTGACTCCCTGCTACATTAAGCTTCTCCACAAAGTTTATATTTTTCATATATACTCCTTGAAGATATTGTTTATCTTCTGTTATTCCTTGTAGACAAAATACTCCTTTGTAATGTGAGAAAAAAATAACTTTTTCTCTTTATCTAAAGAACCTACAGAAAAATAAAGCAATGTTACAGTAATTCCAGTGTTCAGTAGTCTGAATAATGATGAATTATGAACTTGAATTAGCAAGGTTTTGTTGTATTTCAGTTTAACACATAGCTGCAAGTGTTTCACCTTGGAAAATGGCAAAATTTCTGTAGAAGCCAAGTAGTGGTGCAAGGGTTTGGAATATTTTGAGATAGATGATGTCACACAAATGTTGAATCACCAAATAGCAAAAAATGTAGGACAACTGGTTGGTGTATAGGTATAGCACAGGAGTGATTTAAATATTTAGAGGTCCCCTCTGAGGCCAGGCTGTGCCTGTTTCTATATCATTTTTACACTCCCTGATTCTGCAGTTTTCCCTTTATCAGATTTCCGTCTTTATCAGTTTTGGTCATTCATGGGGAAATGTCTTTCAAATAAGCACCTTAAAATATTAGATATTGAATTATTAAGACCATAAAGCAAGGTAAAAAAAAAAAAAAAAAAAAAAAAAAGATGCTTAGATACCAGTGGACACAAAATATGCCAAAGGATTTCTCTTCTCCTCCTCCCTCTCCCATCCCAAACAATCCTTTTCAATATTGAGCAGGTCTGAGAACAATCCAATCCAGCAGGTCAAGATAGGGTCAGATTTGCTGACCTGCTTGCCTCCACCTCTTGATAATCTAGAAATGAAAATCAATTCTTGTCTTCGAGCTTCTGAGGAGCTCATAATTGCTTTAGACTAAAGCACCGAGCTCCTGCTTTTTCTGCCACCTTTCAATTCTTAGAGATGGGGATGTCATTTTTCAAGTCGAGTGCACTGTCAGAATTAGATTGCGTGGTAACCAAGTAGAAAGATTTCTGCTCAGAATGAGATTTCTTCTCATTGCTGTGCCTTTTATTTGGGTCCAAATTCTTCTTTTCGTTCCTATCTACAGGGATATCATAATACATTTTGAGTGCATTAGCTATGAAATATAATTAATTTTATTAGGGACAAAACCAGAGGTCTTTTGTAGCCACTGAAATTAATTGATAAATAAAAACTAAGGCTCAATTTACTTCTTGATCTTTTGTTTATTACACTTTCTGCCACAAATCATACCAGTCAAATGTGGGTAGAATTACATCTTATTTTCATTATGTGTAGCTTTTTAACCAATTAAAGTGAACATAGTATCTATTTTATGACAGACCATTTCCAGGCCATTTTGGATTGCAGTGAATTGCTTTCTTGACAATAAGTTTGTAGGAGGTTGTGCTGTGCCAGCTATCTGGTGGGGCTTACCCAGCACAGTGGGCTCTGACAGCAGTCAGGAGAAGGGAGCTGGAAATCTGGTCCCATTCAATTGTCAGCTGGGGAGGAGGGAACTTGCTTGGGACCATACTCTCTTCTAATGAGATTTCCTGTGTGAGCCTGAAACCTCAAATGTTTAACACTTTATCTTCATTGATTTCCAAAACAGATAATAAGATAATAAGAGGGATCCACTTTTTTTTTTTTTTTTTTTTTTTTTTTTTTTTTTTTTTTTTTATGTGAAGGATCCTGAAGACCATGTGGGGAAAGTTAAGTGGAAGAGTGATGTACACCTGCTTTTCAGCGGTCTTTTCCTTTTTACACCTCATAAGTGTATGTATACCTAATTTTATCTATCCTGATTAAAAATATCCCAGTTGTGATATTGGTGGGCTTGGTGTTTACACTTTGTGCCCCTTATGCTTAATTCTATGGCTATTATCTAATGAAAGGGGGAGAAGATCAGGAGGAGTTCTTCTGCTGACAACTCCAGAATTTCTGATATCACAGGTATTCTAAACACCTGCATTAAAATTAAAGAGAATGTAGCTCTTTCCCCACTGCTCTTCTGCTGCTAAGATTTGTGATTTGCCCATAATTGTCATTTAAATAGCAAAGGACACCATAGGAAAACAATGATTTATTGCTAGAATTATTATCTTTTTTTTAATGAATAGATATTGAACAAACATTTTTATATCTGTTTTTACCTCATTTGGCAACTGAGAGTTTCAGTAAGGACAGCTGCCAAGAATTACAGGAAAATAAAACCTAAATAATTAATTCTGCCAGTGAATGATAGCAGGACCTCAGTAGCAAAGAATAGTCTAAAATTCAAGGGGGAAAAAAAGGAGAAAGAGGAAAGATAATCCTTGCTGGGACAACCAAAGATAAGGGCAAGATTAAAGTAGTAGAATTTGTTTGTTTTTGTTTGTTTGGGGATTATTGCTGCTGATGTTGTGGGAGGGTTTTTGTTGAGTGGTGGTGGTGTTTGTTGGTTGGTTTGTTTTTGAGATCCATGCTGGCTCTTAAGTCTCCTTTTGAGATCCTGTCACAGCAGGTAAACTCATGGAGTAAATGAGGGCTTGGTGCTATCAATCTCTCTTTCCTCACAAGGAAGAGCATCAAAACAGGAGGCCACCTTTCACTATACAAGGCCCATTTCTCTGCTAATTCCAGCTGGTCCAGGGAAGCTGCATCAGCTGCATCATCATGGAATCTGTCTCTCATCTTTCTCCTCACTTCATGGCTTCAGTCCTTCCTGCTCTCTCCAGATGGCACAGCCATAGAGTTTGTGAAAGGAGGTTTGGAACCAAAGGCCCACCTTTACCCTTCTTGATGTCCTGAGAATTGCACACACTGATTTTGAATTGCACTCACTGATACTATGATTAACATTGCTCTTTAATGGAGAGTGAAATAATGCATGCTTAAGTCAGGTAGAACTCAAGCACATGAGTTTTGTATTCATGTACTTCCCTGTACTAACATAGAACTGAAAAGCAAGATAATTTTCAGTTCAACATGATCAGAAACACCTTTGTTTACATTCCTTTCCTTGTTATACTGTCTCCATGAGGCAAGTTCTGGTTTCTTGAGCAGATCAGCAACATTCTGAAGTTTAACCATATCTGCGGTGTCTGAGAACTGGTTAAAATGCAACTTTAATTCTGAACTCCCTGTGGTTATTAACTAAGCTTCACTTCTTAGAGAAAGCAGTTTTCAGCTTAGTAACTTCTTTTTCCTCACACCTTGCTTTCTCAGTGCAGGAAAGTCTGAGGTTCTCAGGCTTGAAAACTGAAAGTATAGAGGTGCAAACCAAAGACTCTGCTTCTGGTTCTCAAATAAAAAGGGGGGAAAAATTAGAAAAAAAAACAACAACTTTCTGGCCAAATGTAATTTGAGAGCTGGAATGAATTTTGCTTAATTTCTTTGTTTTGCTTTTGGTAATTATGCCAAATCCTTATAATAATATATTCTACACTAAATTACTGATATGCACTTTCAACCCCAGTCCCCAAGCCCCACTGTTGTTTCTGACTGGGAATAACAAACACACTTCCTCCTTTAATGTGCCCCTTGACAAGTGACTAAATACAAATATTTATCGCTGCCTTCCCTGCTTGGGTGCATCGTCCCAGATGTTGATGTTGACCCCCGTTTTTTCCCCCTGTTATTTCTTGTTCCTGAGGGCTGTGCAAAGCTGGCTGAGCTCAGGCTGGGAGCTGGGGCCTGTCCTGCTGTGAGGAATGGGCTGGTTCCAGGTGGAAGGTGGCCTCGAGATCCCTGCTAAGCCTGTAAATGACTGGACATGTAGCACAATGCAAAGTGACACTTTGCCTGCAGAGTCTGCAGGGCAGAGGGAAAGAATGTTCTCTCCAGTGACTTCTGGGGAATGGAGTCTGTGAGACTGATAACACACACGTCCCTTGGTCACCCTGTTTTTACAGACCTTTTCAGAACTTCTACAGCTGCAGCAGGTTCTAATTTGGATTCCCAGTTTAAATCTTACTTTTCTAGGTGAGTTTTTCAAAAGCTGGTAATTTTAGTGTCCCTAGTATCCAACCTGAACCACATGAGGAAATCCAAGCTGCACTCTGGCAGCCAGACGACAAGGCAACAAAGCTAATTTCTTGTTTGGTTCATTGGCTGGGGTTTTTTTCCTGGTATTTGATTTTGACTTACAAAGTCACTTTATAGACAAGGAGTGCTTCAGACCTGTAGCACACTGAGGCTCTATTAACTCATACAGCTGCTGGATGTTCATTTAGATCCAAATCATCTTAAAAATTAAGCTATCTGCTTGCAGACCTTCACTCAACAGGAGCAATATTTACTTTTTTTCCTTACTTAATGCACACAGCATTATATATTACATGAGTAGCATGAATGGTAAATAAATCTAGGTTCTGGTTTTGACATTCAATGGTATTGCTAATAAAAGAAATATGTTTCAAACAACTTTTGTATAAATCATGGTTATTTTTGTAGAAGATTAAACAATGGTTTGGTCCCTCAGGATATTCATGAACAGAGGAAACATTAACCACAGGGTCTTAAATGTTTTATAAATCTGCAGTACATTCCTGCAATGGAAAAATAAAACCCATGATTTATAAGCCAGCAGCCCATGGTAAGATATTTACTTTTGCAGAAACAGGGCTGCACATTAGGCAGGGATGGTACATTTTGTTTATGAAAATCTGGGATATTTCTCTGATGAGTTGCATTTGTGCAGCAAATTGCACCTCACTGTGCATGGAGGGTAATTTTATAGTAAATACATTATTTATTTGCTTGTGTGCAACAGCTTTGTCTCTGGACTCCCAGGTTTTGGGTTGTCAGACCAGCAGTGGATGCAGTAAACTTCCAACTTCATAAACTTTTAATGCAGGACTTTTAATGCAAATATAACATAAGGTATCCTATACAATCCAGAGTATCTGGCAATACTAGAATGAGGCCACATCACAGCACGATTTGAACATGTGGGAGAGGATTTCTGCATAGGCCAGAAGGCCAAAAATTTACCTTGGGTTCAAAGGCAACATAACCTCCACCCTGTTAAGGTGGGGAGCAGGTTTGAAGGAGGTTCAATTTCATTGCACATCATGACACAAGCTTTTCATCCTGCACACTGACAGTTGTGTATTTAAGGGTGGATGAGAGTATTTGGTGTTTATCCATGCTAATCTGGATGATGTAGACAGTTTAGCCACCTCCACCTGCCTTGGCTCCAGATTGCTGTGATGAGCTCATGCCCAAACTCATAGAGTGGGGATATTAGGTCTCAGCTCCCACAGTCAGCTCTGCATAGGTGTAAGTTCAGCTACAGGAATGATTTCCTCTCATATTTTCAAAATATGCACAATTACAAACCCCTTTCACTTGCTGTGGCAGAGAGATGGCAAGAAAAGCTGTGAACCTGTGAGGAAATTTCTTTTATATCATTATATATTATAGGCAATGCTGCTATTCACTGCATGCTGTATTCAGGGTGTGTCATACCCTCCCTTCATACAGTAGAAGGGAATATGTTCTGCTGGTAAAACAGAGGCATGAGAGTCAGAATGCAGAGAGGTGGCTGTAAAGCATGATTCCTGTTCACTGGAAATGCTTGGGTTTTAGGTCATCTGGTTTTCAGCCCAAACTGGAAGATGCTTCAACCAGGGGGACAGAGAAGTTCCCTGGCTGTGAGGCCCATGGCTCTTCCCTGCCGACAGGAAGGACATCTGGCCAGTCTTCCCCTGGAGCTGCTGCAAGGTCCCTTGTGCTCATTTCAGACAACAGAGTTTTTACCAACCACGGGCACTGTGCTTTCGAAAAAATTCCAGCTGCTCAGGTGGGTACCTGGGACCTGCTTCCCTCAAAGGCAGGTGTGAGACCTGTCCCGAGGATCCCAGGTGTCCATGTCCCATGGGTCCCAGGCATCCTTGTTCCAAGGATCCCAAGTGTCTGTGTCCCAAGGATACCAGATGTCCGTGTCCCAAGTATCCCAAGTGTCCGTGTCCTGAGGATCCCAGGTGTCCTTGTCCCGAGCATCCCAGGTGTCTGTGTCCCAAGTATCCCAGGTGTCTGTGTCCCAAGCATCCCAGGTATCTGTGTCCCAAGTATCCCAGGTGTCCATGTCCCAAGTATCCCAGGTATCTGTGTCCCAAGGATCCCAGGTATCTGTGTCCCAAGTATCCCAGGTGTCCATGTCCCAAGCATCCCAGGTATCTGTGTCCCAAAGATCCCAGGTGTCCTTGTCCAGAGTATCCCAGGTGTCCTTGTCCCGAGTATCCCAGGTATCCATGTCCCAAGCATCCCAGGTATCTGTGTCCCAAAGATCCCGGTATCGCGTCCCGAGGATCCCGGGTGTCATTCCAGCACTGCGGCATGGCGGCGAACGGGCAGCAGGGGGCGCTCCGGGACCGCGCAGCCGCTGGCACAGCCGGGCTAGGCGCTCCCGCTCTCCCGTTGAGTTCCCCATTCCCGCTTTCCCGCTGAGTTCCCCATTCCCGCTTTCCCATTGAGTTCCCCATTCCCGCTTTCCCGTTGAGTTCCCCAATCCCACTCTCCCGCTGAGTTCGTGTTCCCCATTCCTGCTTTCCCGTTGAGTTCCCCAATCCCACTCTCCCATTGAGTTCAAGTTCCCCATTCCCACTCTCCCATTGAGTTCCCCATTCCTGCTTTCCCATTGGGTGAGTTTCCCATTCCCACTCTCCCGCTGAGTTCCCCATTCCTGCTCTCGCATTGAGTTCCCCATTCCCGCTTTCCCGTTGAGTTCCCCATTCCCACTCTCCCGCTGAGTTTGAGTTCCCTATCCTCGCTTTCCCATTGCATTTCCGATTCCCGCTCTCCCACTGAGTTCCCCATTTCTCCTCTCGCATCGAGTTCCCTATTCCCACTTTCCCGTTGAATTCCCCATTCCCACCTTCTCGTTGCATTCCCCATTCCTGTTTTCCCGTTGATTCCCCTATTCCTGCTCTCCAGTTGAGTTCCCAATTCCCACTTTCCCGTTGCATTCCCCATCCTCCTACTGCCCGTGATTGGGAACAAACGTGCCCCCGTGCCTGTTCCTGTGAGTACCTGTACTTGAGAAAGCCTTTACCTGTGGGTGCCCACACCACAGGTGTGCCTGCACATCCCTCTGCCTACAGGTATCTCCACAGACACAGTATTCCCACTCCTTCCCATCACAGAATTAAAAGTACAAAGCTCGACGATGCAAAAAGCATCAAAAGCCCAAACAAAGCCACAAAACTAAACCAAACCAAACAAACAAAAAGCAAAAACGCCCATCCCAAAGAAAGAACATAAAAAAATGCCAAACAAGCCATAAACATCCTTCCCTAAAGCAGGTAGGGAGGACTGGAAGTCAAGAACCATCTGTGCAAAAATTAAAAGAGGAATGCAAATTAAATAAGTATATCTAAAACCCAACTCCAGCTTGATACAGTAGGACTTTGAGACATAATTTAATTAATTTAAAAGGCTGAGCCCCAAGCCTTAGGAACACACATTATGTGCCACAATTGCACGGACCCTATTCATTTCAGCAAGTGACATCAGCTAGGAATTGAAAATCACTTTTAAAAATACCAAGCAGTTGCAATTGCCAAGCTGTTGTGCTTTCCCTGACTCGTTGTGGTTTAAGAGGCCTCTTTTAGGTTTGGGGAAATATAAATACAATTGTCATGTGCTGCCACTCACACTGCTTAAGTCAGCCATTTATGAACTAATAATTTATGAACATTTATGAACATTTATGAATTAATTAAACATCAAGATCTGTCTGTCCATTTCTGCTCCACACACACTGGTACTGATCTGTGTGCTTCTGAGAGTGAGAGTTAAATAACTTTATTGCAGTGCTGCTGGCTGATTGATAACAGAAGGCTGCAGCTAGTGTTTTTTGTTTCCACAATACAGTATTGTTCAAAAACATAATAATTTAGCGATACTGTGAGGTCAGAGCACTTACAGCTTTTTTTCTCAATGGGCAAATATCTGAAGTTTTGCCTGGAATATTTGTGAGCCTTTGTGTTTTTTAAAAGGCACAAATTAATTTGAAATCCAATTTTTTTCAGGGTATGGAGCAAAGCCTGATCTTAGCTATGGGCAGGCAACCAGTACAAGGCAGACAAAGATGCTATTTCTGAATTGCTTCAATACAAACCAAAGCTTTGGCCCCATAAAGAAGCCTTTTAAAATGATACATGTATTTGCTGTGTGTGTTGTGCAGGCATCACAAAAGTAGTCATTGCATTGGTAATGTGACAGCTAAAGTAGCTGTTTTCACATTTCAGGGCTTAGCACTATCAGCAGATGCTGATGGAACAAGCCAGAAACTCAAAGCACAGCCCAGAGCAGACAAAACATTTTTAATGTTACCTTTAATCCGAGGGGGGAGAAAACCAACTTATCATTCTGAAAGAGAAAGAAGCTTTCATGTGACAGTGGATGTTCATGTAAATAGGTTTTGAGGCTGGCAGCTTTCTCCGTGGCCATCAGGAGGATGATGCCTTCAGGTATTCTGGTCTGGAGAGAAAAAATCAGTGCTAGGAAGGAAAGGAGGAAAAGGACAATCCCACTGAACAGTTAGCTCTGACACAGAGCTGGAAGAATTGAGAAATCTGCCCAGCAACTCTGCAAAAGAAATAGAAAACATGACAGTTGTTGGTTTTCGTGTTGATAAATTCCTCAAGCAAAGGCTGGAAACTGGCAGCTGCTGCATTTACCACAAAAGCACAGCAAGCTGAGTGTTAAACCTGTGCTCCTTGGTGTGGGTTATAGTGAGCACTTTGTTCCTCATCACTGAAAATACTGATCAGAAGTGCTGCCATCATGTCACTGGCAAAGCCAGCAATGCTCAGACCTCCCCATCCACCTGCTCAACAGCCCATCCAGAAACTGAATAAATAAACCTTTGGAGATCCCACCCCTCAGTGGCTGTGTTTGGCAGATGCAGCAAGCAGGAGTATTTTTATGGGGCCTCACCTTTGACTGTGCAGTCAAATAAACTTTGTTCATATTTGTGTGTTCAAAGCATCTCCCTCACCTCTGGAGCAGCACAGCTGCTCCAAGACCTCTGTCCCTCAGAAGGAGCCCTGGGAACAACAGTCCCACTCTGTGTGGGAGAACATCATTCAGAATATCTTTGCTGCTGCCTTTTCCCTTTCAGAAGACCCAGAGATGTTGTAGCAGCAGATCAGAGGCTCCTGTGCCCAAACAGGGGCACACCTTTTGGCTTCTGGAAGTTGGCATTGTTGTGCATCCTAATTTTTGCCATAAGGGATTCAAAAAGTGAGGATGGGGCCGAGAAGCATCTGAATGATCTTTGCTTGTGGGGAAAGGTAACAAAGCCTCAGCTGGCTGGCTGTGAAGGGCACAGAAATCTCTCTCTGTTAAACCCTTCCATTGTGGAGTACCATCCATGGAAGTGCTCAGGGCCACATTGGACAGGTCTTTGAGCCAGCTGCTCCAGTGACAGATGTCCCTGCTCACAGCAGGGGAGCTGGACTAGGTGATCTGTAAAGGTCCCTTCTGAAACAAACCATCCTCTGATTCCATGAAAACCATCTTACATGGACCCACTGCATTTTCCCTGGCTTGAATTTCCCCAGCACTATTGCCCCTGAGGCATGACCCAAGATACTTCACATAATAAGGAGAAGAGCACCCTAACATGATTCCCACCTCCAGGGATAGAAAGGCTTCTCTGTGAGGGGCTGGGAGTTAAACCTAATTTAATGAATTCCCAGACGTCTCTCCCCTGTGAGAGCAGAGTCAAAAATATCTGTTGGTCAACTTAGCTGAATGTATTTTAGAGTCCTGACAGTATCAGGGATAATAATCAAGGGATCAATTCTGTTGCCACACTGGTGTTGTGTTCATGTCCACAACCATGTCCATGCCCGGATATGACTCTCCAGGTGCTCAATATTGAAATTTTGTGTGTGTGTGGAGCTGTTGGTATTCTAGGAACCACAACAAAACAAGTTAATTCATTTCAGAGAGGTCCTTGAAGAGCCTGGGGATCAATCAGTGATGAATCAAGTCCTATAGTACTGCTATTTTCTCCATCAATTTCCACTGCAATGCTCTGAACTGTGAATGGCATTTTATCTCTTAAAAGTAGCATTTTTGCTATAGGAAAAGGGCCCACAAGGTGGCTCAGGTGGAAAAGAAATGCAGAGATTTTTATCTCTGCACATGTATATATTCTGACTGGGACAGACAGTGCTACTCTAGAACAGCTGTTTGAGACTGTCCCAAGAAATGTGTTGATTTGAATTCAGCTAAAGATGAAGAGGTGCAGAGTACCAAACCAGTGGCAATCAGTGCTGAGGGGACCTCTTATTAAGAGACCAAGAGCTGAGATGAATAGCAAGGACACACAAAGAAAATTATATCCTTGTGATCCAGATCTTAGGGCTTAGCCCTTCTGACTTTCCCACAGGAAGCTTCTCCAAAAATTAAATGTACCCAAGACAGAAAAGCACACATCTTTCAGCATTTTTTTAGAGTTGGTCAAGAAAGTTTCTATTGAACCAAGAGCTACCTCTCATGTTTGGCAATCCTTTTAAAGCTTATGAAATAACCTGTATCATTATAAGAGATTTGCAAATCAAAAATCCAGAATCACAGAATCACAGAATCTCAATACCAGGTAATTCAGGATTTCTATGGCATAGAGTCACAAAGTAATTTAGGTTGGAAAATTCCTTTTAGATTGAGTCCAACTCAGGATTGCCAAGTCCACCAGTAAACCATGTGTCCAAGTGCCCCAACTGCACTTGATTTGAAGGTTTGAATTGCCTGACCAGGGCAGAATAGGAGAACAGCAGTTACCTGACAGTTTGCTTTGTGCTTGTATAAAACAGCATCCCAACAGGTATCTATCCTCTTTGCTAACAAGTGTGGGTTGAAAGGTCACCAGGTGGAGAGTTTGGTAAAATGAGACTATTCCTTAGCTAGGAAAGACTAACATATTCTCTAACCCACATGGTTCCAACTACAATATGCAAAGCTTTCCAGATGAAGCATTGCAGTGCCTCATGTCACTTCCCTGACACAAATGTAAATGGTCTAGACAGTGGCCTTTCTGTCTTAAATACCTTGTTAAATCTCTCTTTTTATAGTTACCAGTGACAAATTCCTTCCAAAGAAGCAGAATAGTGATTCTTGCTGATGTGGAATAACAATTTCTCAAACCTGCTGAAAAGACAGTGATAACACATCGAGTCTCAAAGTTTAGAGAGCAATTGCCAGTGTTGTATTTTGGAAAGAGAGGCCTTCAGGATATCAATTTTACTAAAAGGAAACAAGCATCTATGCCTGTTGTGCTCAACACATCACTGAAAAAGGCAGCACTAGAACCAGACAACTTTTTCCCATCCCCAGTGCAGGTGGTGTGAAGGATGCCTCACTGGGATGCATCTCTAGCACAGCTATGTTCTCACACACCCATTTTCATTCCTGCAGCAAGAGCAGGCACCTGCCTTCACCAGCCTCTCTCCAAATGCAAAGAGGAGGGTCAAGGAAAGCCAGCTCCCAACACTGGACTTCTCTTCCCTAGCAAACTGACTTGCTGTGTGTTTTTAGGGATGCCTCCTTCAAAATCCCCTGAAGTGATCATTTTCCATTCTCACATGTACACCAAGATATTTCTCACCAGTACAGCAGGAGAGGTAAAAGATACAGGGCATGGATTACAAAATATTCTGACAGATACACCAAGACTCACAAGACAAGAATATTTTCATCCTAGTGAGTCTGCAGCATTGCCCTTTGGTGGTTCAACCCCTGCTCTTTAAACACTGAGGGCAGTATTGAGGGGGCTCAGCAGCCTCCAGCCTGGCAGGAAGACAGGACACCAAGACCTCACCCCCAAGTATGGGGGTGAACCATGAACCACATCTGCTGGTGCCAGCACTGCTGCTGTGGCACCCACAGTCCTGTTCCAGCCCCTGCTCCCATGGGGCTCCACTGATGCCCTCCATGAAGTTCTCTTCTACAACAGAAAACTGTTCTGCTTTATGCTAGCACTCATTACTTTGCACTACTGATTTGTTTTAGGGGGTCATGACAACCTCTTCATTTTATAACCAAGTCAGTTAGCAGAGCTAGATGAAAAATTGGCCACTTACATTATAAAATTGTAGTTTTTCAAGAACTGCTTCAAACCAAAGCCCTATGCCCAATGCATTTAGATGAGATTAACTAATTTTGCCTAGCATTTTTCAGGCAGTATTTCCATAAAAGCAACACTATGAGATAGTAAGGATGCTGAGATCTGATAAATGACCAAAATAAGGGTGACTTAGAAATTACATTTCCCACAGATGAAATAAATTAATCAAGCTGAACTTATCTCAAGAACTGAGCTCCTATTAGATACATAAAAAAGCAAAGGCATATGAAGGCAGTAACTGCTCTCAATAGCTATGGAGTTTCCCTGTATTGAATTTTGGGCAAAAAAGAAGAGTTTACAGAATATCTGTATTTTTTAGTTAAAGTGATCCAGGCTGGCTCCAGGCACCCATGATCTCTGGTGAGAGCTCCCATCTCCATGCAGACTGATAACCTAGCTGGGGGATAACCTGTCCCAAATAACTTTTCTTTCCCATACAACTCTCTGTAGTTATATATTTCACCCAACTGTCCATGTCTTGTGGCTTGTGGCCAAGCACTGAAACTGCTCTGCCAGCAGCTGGAGATGACTGATCCCTGGGTAGGCTTTCAGACTTGTTAGTGTCTCAAAATACCAAATGTGGTACCAAAAAGCAGACATAAAAATAAAACTATATATTGTATGTAAGTTGCCTAATTACATTCTTCAATTACAAATCGTGGCAGCTGAGGATCAGGCATTTTGCATGCAGAAAGGACAGGCTGAGTCTTAAAATATTTACAAACATTCCAGGTAATGATTAAATGATGTAAGTACCACACCTGAGGCATAAACAAATTGAATCATATTTCACATTTCCTGAAATTTCCTGAAATTTAGCCATCATTTCCAGTTAACTGATCA
The DNA here is from genome assembly GCA_030060385.1 of Muscicapa striata striata. Classification (NCBI taxonomy): domain Eukaryota; kingdom Metazoa; phylum Chordata; class Aves; order Passeriformes; family Muscicapidae; genus Muscicapa; species Muscicapa striata. The sequence continues at coordinate 1,208,855 of JAREIS010000041.1, read as the reverse complement.
CTGGCTGAAGTCTCTGGATATTCAGGGCATATTAGTTTCACTCTTTATAGAATTCATAATTTTTAATTTTTTTTTTTTTTCATTATTAGAGTTGCTTTTTTTGTTTTCATGCAATCTTTGTTTACACAGTCCATAGATTTAAGGCATGTTTTTGCCCAAGAAAGATGGGTTCTGAGCCCTTCAATGAGTGTCAGGGAATTTTTCCTGATGGGTGCATTCCCAGGGCATATGAGGAATGAGTTAACACAGAGCCACTTGCCAACCTGGAACATAGGAAATGATGGATCAGTGTCCTAAATCAGCATACATCATAGCAATCACATAAACCATGTATGAGTTGGATGATTAATTATATCCATTTACATGTATGCCATTTACATATCCATTACAGCCATTTACAGTATGCAAAAGGTTGTTTAACATTTTTCTTCCCCCAAACTGAGGGTTAGCAGTAAATGGTCAAAAGTTAATGCACTGTATCAGCTCTTCTTTAGAACATCATTAAAATCTTAAATACAACGTGTCATAGGTAGTAAAGACATCAGTAAGTGTTTTGAGCCAAGAAATTGTAAGGAAAAAAAAAAAAAGGAGTGTAGTTATGTTTCTCCAAATAAATTCTTCTTTAACATTTATTAATCATATCTAGGCAATTCCTAGCTTAGCAGTACATTCAAAGTAGATTACTTGAAACTAAATTTGAAGTTCATTCAAATTCAGTTCTCCTATACCATAGAAAAGTATAAGGGCTGATCTTTACATTAAATGCTTTCCTCCATGAAGGAAAAAGCAGTAGCCTGTATATGAAAGAATGCAGTTAAAATACTGGCACTAGCAAAGGATTTCTCAGAATTTTTTTCCCATATTTCTAGAGTTTCACTGGAAAATATGCTGTCTGACCTCCTGAGGGAGCAAAGCATCTTCTCCACAAATTATGTTGGAGAGCTTGGAAGGAAAGCAGCCATTTGCTTCAGTGTTGTGCTCTGTGGGTTGCTAATTTGAGTTTCTGCAAAATGGAACCAGTTTCTAGTGCCTCAAATGATTCCTGTCAAGTGCTGACACTTCCAGATAAGGAGAACATTAACTCCTATGTTGTCTTTCTCTGCAGCTTCAGCAGGCTGGTTCTTAGCCCTCTGCTTACCAATATCACTGCATATTTACACTAGCTTTTGTTCTCAGTGCCAAGGGGCTAGAATTACTGGGAGGATTTCTACACTGTAGGGAAGAACATGTTTTTTTTTATGAGGCAGAAGCAGTTCAGTAGAAGAATTGAAAAAGTGTAACTTTTATAGGCCTTGAGGTGAGGAATAGTGAGTTACAAGGATTATTTAATGGGGTAAAGTCCCCTCAGGGATCTGAAACCCTCAAGAGGCTGTTGAAAGAAGGAAATTAATTCAAGAATGTCTGACCAGTCAGGTTATAGGAAGAGGGGGTTTCTCTAGTGGCTGAGTGGGAGGGAGAGGTGTGATGGTGTTCCCAGCTATGCCCAGCTGAAGCAGGGCACTGATCCTGCCTGGTACACACATCCCAGATCCTTGGGAATAAGTGGATGCACAGAATTAATGCCAAACCCACAAGTTTCACTAATTTAATCACAACCTGCTGAAGGATTTTGACCAGCTTCTGCAAGAGCTGGTGAGGGAGTCAGCATGAAAACTGACAAAGGCCACTCTGGCTTCACATCATTCTTCCCCAAGAAACTCTGCTGGGGTTTCTCAGAGAAAGAAAAGCACCTGCAGCATTTTGCCATTGGTAATTAAGTAACACTTCTAATTGAGTTCATTCACTGCAAAAAAACCCCAAAAAACAGCCCCTTCCCAATTAATGTGAGGAGAAGTGGCATTTCATCACTTGTGTAATGAGCTTAATAACATCTAATGATCACTTAATACTCTTATTGGTGGTTGACCACGAAATAAAGCCAGGTTGATTAGGATTAGTGGCTTAATGCCAAGGATAGCTGGGTTTGAAGATGGCCACTTTAATTTTCAGAGTCCATTATTACTGCTAGGATCTGGTGGTGTTATTTTTATACCAGCATTAGGAAGCCTTTGTTACTTACCACTGCATAAGTACACAACAAAATTGTGACCATCACCACAGGCAGTTTGCCACTGTGGAGGGAACACACTCTACTGGCCTGATGGTACCACTGCTGAAGGATTGGGGTACTACTCACCCCAGATTTAAAAAAAAGTTATTATTATTATTATTATTATTATTTTTTTTATTATTATTATTATTATTATTTTCATTATTTTCATTATTTTTTCATTATTTTCATTATTTTTCATTATTATTATTTTCATTATTATTATTATCAGTAATAGTAGTAGTACCAACATGGACTGGATTTTTCTCAGTTCAACAGATATCCATCAGCAAATGGACTAAAAGACAAATGAAGCAAGAAGTTACAGAGCAGATTAACAGAATTAATGGTAGGTAATGAACACTCAGTCCTGGGAATTGTCTTTTGAGCTTTCAGTTTCAGCTGCCCTCTGTGTTTTAGTTTATTGTGTTCATCACTGTAACTTTTTTTAAGGTGAAAAATAAACAAACCCTTCCCAAAGTAGGATCATACCATGACATATGTATATAAAGCTCTTGAGTATGAGCACATTTATCTTGTTTCCTGGTTCAGTTTTGAAAACACCTTGTCCACTGTTTGCTGTTGTTCCTACCCTGCTCCCATTAGCATGACTGTAAGCTCCAAAGGGGGTGCTGCACATCGACAGGTCTGGGGCAGAATGAATTTTCAAGGAGTGCACAGTGTTTGGGCATGTGAGCAAAGGCCCTGAAACAATAATGTCATTCACTCACAATGCATATTTTTTCTGATTTGAGCTGCATCAGAAGCAAAAGTGATTGAAAAAGCAGTTTGCTTCTGCGCTGGGATGAGTTTCCTCTACTGTTTGACTGGCATTTAAACAAAGGCTGGTTTTGCAGGGTGGCCCTTATTACATCATACAAAACAAACCATCAAGCTGCCACGATGTCACTTATTGCAGAACATTGCAGCACAACCTTCACTAATGAACAGAAGCAGCCAAATTCCTCCTAACACTGAGGAAGGAAATATTTCTCTACATTTGATGTCTTTCACTTCTCCTGTTCTGAGTTATAAATATTCTGGTGCATGAGCTCAGATGAATAATGTTCATACTTCAAATAACTAAAGCTAAGGATCTTTATATTTAAAGGTGAAGAATCATTTATTTTGGAATGTAAAGTGTGGTTTTTTGTTTTTTTTTCCTTTCATTTTGTTTAGCAGCTTTCAAATGTGAAAAAACCTTCCATGAAGGAATTGAGATTGTGGTTTTAATTTCAAACCTAGAAACTCAGGTATGGATTTCTATCCAGTTTTAAGTAAAAAAAAAGGGGGGTGGGGGTGATGAACCCTGTAACTCTGAATTATGTCAGTAAAACCCTTCTCATTGATCATTCTCTTTTCCAGCAAACTCATCAGTGCTGGGGTTTCTTTTGTCTTCTGTGCAACTCCACCATTAAGAAACTTTTCTGATTGCACTGTTCAAATCCAGACAGGGAATCTGAGATTTTATTGTTCCCCTTTTGCTAGGCTGTGGTTGGTAATGGCTTAAGCAATGTTTCATAACCCATTTGTATCTAGTATCTATCTCCTCGAAAAAGACAAGTTTGACCCTTTTTATCACAAAATAACTTCTCAATTAGTCTTTTCTTGGCAGAGCTGTAGTGATTTAAACACAAGAATAAGAATTAAGTAAACACAGGGAGGATCAGTTTTGAGTAACTGAACACTTGCAATACAAGGCAGACACCTCTTTGTTCTGGAAGTGCTAAAGTAAAAAGACAATTTTTGCTTTGTTCTTCCATAAAACAATTTTGAGAAGCAATGCTAAGAAAATTATGAGATGTATCAGCATTAAGTATTTCTGGCATATTGAGGGATTTATTCATTAGGGACAGTATGACACACAAATTCAAGACTGGTAAGATTATTGGTGCTGATCTTGCCCATGGCCATGTGCAGGACTGTCTTGTTACTGCAACTATTTAGCAGGGAGCCTTTCTCACCCTCTTTCAAATTTTTCTCTGCTAAAACACTGCAGGCCAAAACCAGTCATTTTGTATTTGGCTGTTATCTGTTACCATTCCTTTCTTTTCCAACTTAACCCCTGTGGTGCCTTCTCTTCTTTTTCCTCAGGTGTTCATATTAGAACAGATCATGTTTAACATTCTGGGCTTTTGAATGGGGATTATGACTGTTGAAAAGCAAAACCTGTAACTACTATAAATAGGCTACAACACAACATGCAGATTTAACAAGATGCACATCACTTGTTTCACAGTTCCTCACTCAAATGCCTTCAAAGGCTCCTTTTTCCTAGGCACCAGCTTTGCCCAGTCACCAGCTCCAAATCCCAATAAGTAGCTCCTGTTGGAGTGTGGCACATCAGTGCTTCAGCAAAGTGAGAAGCAGTTCCTTTAAGAGGGCTACTGCAGCAGTAGGTCTGGCACTTCAGTACAAAGCAGGAATAAAAACAAGTTGTCTCAAGTTCTATCAGGAGAAGGCTAGATGATGTTAATTATGAGCCTACACAAACACTTGAGACTATGCATGACTCTTAATACACAATGGACTGTCCACATCTTCAGTGGAAGGCCTGGACACAGATCAAGCATAGAAACTCACTTGTGTTTTCAGCTTGTGCAATCAGTTATTTCTTCATTTTAAGTCAATATAAACTGCCTCCAGCCTTTCTTAGGTTTGTCACCCCCTAAATAACTTTTCTCACTCTTCAAGCACTCCTCTAAAATACTATGTGGATGGCCATTTTAACAGCTTTGAAAGAAATCCCAGCAATTCCAAAGACACCTCCATTTGAAGTGGGCAATACATCACCAATGCATCCTACTGGTGGCAGCCTTATCTGTCACCCACCTCTAAGATCTGCTCCAGAGCTGCAGCCCAGCTTGCTGCCTGTGCAAATGTCCCCCTAAATTACAGTGTATGTGGTCCAAGAGAATGGTAAGCATGTAATTTAGGTCCAGATTTTGCTCCACAGCACTTGTGTTAAGCATTCTAGAGTACATTTGCAAGAGTAAATATCTCTCCAGTTATATTCAACCTGCACATCGTGTACTTGCCAATTTAAGAAGTAGCATTTTCCAGTTCATTTAAGTGAGCACGAAGAATGAGTTACACCAAACTACAGGTAACATTGGTTCATGAATAGACATGAAATTTTCATGCTCATGGATTAAAGCCAAAGTTATTTTTTCTGTTAGAATGTATCAGCAATTTTGACTGTTTTATCACAAAGAACTGCCCAGTCCCTCTGGCTGGGATGTGTTTTTTGCTTCTCACCATCATGTACCATAACTGTGTCTTTATTAACAAATGCCTTCAGTTCCTCACTCATTTTATTAAAACCAGTTCTCAATGGCTTTGTATCACCTCCCTGAGTGCCAGATCTCCTGCCATCACACTTCCTCCCTGACTCCACATCACCCAGCTTCTAACCCCCTTGTTTTGGTTGAACAAGACCCCATCATCCTTTAATTTATATACAAACTTGCTCAGAGCCTCTACTCAACCCCTGTTGTCCCCCAGTTCTATCATTTAGGATATTCATGCAGCAGTGGTATAGCCCTTCCCTGCTAAAAAAACTACTAGATTGGGCCAAATGGAAATAACAAATATTCTCTGTTGGAGACATCACAGCCAAACTGCATCTCCCAAACTCTGAAACTCCAAGCACTCAAAAAATTTAGCTGCGTGCCTTTCTCCCAAAATGTCCTTCATGTGTTTGTTCTTCTATATTTAACTTTTCTTTCCTATTTGATGAAAATTTTTGTGCAATTAAAAAAAACCCCTCCATTAACTCAATGGCAAATCCACTCCTGGGTTTCCCCATGATTGCAGTGGTTCACAGTATTAACCTTACTTATCTCCCAGATTCTATAAAGCATAAGGCATGAGAAGTTTCCCCAGGGTTGTGAAAACATCCTTTAATATTTTCCCCCCTTATTCTCAAGGGAGTACAGTGCCCTGGACTAGATGGGTATTTTGCTGCAAGTGCTCACTGCTCAAAAAGTTCCCCAAGCTGGCAGCACTGCCATCCTTTGCCCAGTGCTACACACACATCCCTCCTCCCCTGCATGCAACCACTTTATTACCTGTGGTGTAAGAAAATCTTCTCTCAAAAATGCAGACATATTAATGTCTGCAGTGAATTACCTTTAGACCATGCAAAATTTATGTTCAAGAGATCTCTTCTGTATACCATGCACTTGAAAAAACTTCATAAACATCATAATCAAAACCCATACATTTCACATCCATATATATGTGTTTATATGCATATATTTAGATAATCATATATAATTCAACTTTTTTCCACCCCAAAATAACAGTTTATGAAGCAGAATAAATAGCATCAATTTGGCAAAGCATGGTCCAACAACAAGTCCTCTCACAAATGTTTTTTATTCTTAGTGCAGGGAAATAATTTCAGTCTGGAGACTGTAAAATCCATTTGTAGTTTGAAGTATTTTACTAGGTTTCTTCTCACATTCAATAACTTTGAATGTGACAAAATGACAACATCTCCTTGGAAGTTTTACACAGCTAGCAGTACTTCTACTTACTGTCTCATACACTGAAACAGTGACTGTCACCAGTATATCTGTCTTTGTACATCAGAAGTGAGCATAATAGAATAATTTAAGATAGAAAAGACCTTTAAAATCATCAAGACCAACTGTTAATCCAGCACTGCCAAGTCCACCACTAAACCACATCCCCAAGCACCACATCTACACATCTTGGCAACTCTAGCACTTCCCTGGGCAGCCTGTTCCAGTGCCTGACAGCCCTTTCAGTGAAGATTTTTTTTCCTAATATCCAATCTAAACCTCCTCTGACACAACTTGAGGCCATTTCCTTTTGTCCCATCACTTGTCACTTGGGAGAAGAGACTGACCCCCACTTTGTTACAGACTCCTTTCTGTCAGAGAGAAAATGTGACTTTAAAGACTCAGCATTTTGACATTATTCTTAAAACAAGATGCCAATTTAGCATAATCTAAACACAAAGATTTCAAAGCACTGAAACAAAGATCGACATGGGCCTGCTATACAAACTTTCTCTGCTTTCACCAGCCTTGATGCTGCTAACTATACATGGAAAGTGGTCCATAAAATGCTGAAGAAAGTATCTCAGCACTTAATGCTGTGAGAATAGGCAGCTATGCTGCCCATGCCCTTTCTTCATTTATACCTAACCACTAACAGTTGCCTTAACATCTTCCCATTTTGTTTGCTTCATCTCAATTATGATTATATTTAAACACCAAAATTTAAACAATATGGTTCAGACAAGTGAACCAATCCAGAACTGGATGTTTAACATTAAGCCAAGAACATACAATTTGAGTAATGAAGTATTTTAAAGACAGAATTCAATTTTCATTGTATTTTTATTCTTGCTTCTTAATCAAACCCACATGGAATGCATTGTATTTAATGAAACTACAAGATTAATATTTCAACAAACCAGCCAGTACATAAGCCCACAACTGAGCATAAGTTGAAGAGGTTATTTTAAAATATTTTTGAAAAAGCCTTTTATGAGAGAAGCACCCTCCTGCAGGCTTGGGCCTGCTTTCTCTTCTCTTTCAGGAGTGATCTCTCCTTGAAGACTGAGTTTTTTCTCCATGCACTATTCCCTGGTTTTCAGTTCTGGTTTGGATTTGACTGGCTGAGAACAAGTGAGGTTAGAAATCAAAGCTGTTGTCAGCCATTTAATTCCTTACAATGCTGTTGTCTGAAACTTTTACTGTGGAGGACTTGTGAGCCTTCCCTCCTTGTTTAGGACTCCACTAGTATTGATTCTTTACTGTGCAATGGCTAAGCACAGTTCCTCCTTCTTGGCAGCATGTCCTTCCTCTCTAAAGAGACAGCTAATTACAGTTTTTCAGTAATTGTTTATGAGTACTGCAGGTCCTCATTGGGTTAGCTAACATATTTGAACTAATAAATTTGTATTATATAAGCCATAAGAATGCAGAATTTGAAGTCCACTTTTAGTTTCAAATTAATGCACAACATAAATTTAAATCCCATATTACATAATTATAGTACTTTATGGAAGTTATGTTTCAGGTACTTATTAAAATAACTCAAAGGGCACGAGCTCCTCTCACACAGTGAGAGTGTACATAAGGCTCCCAAATTAGTTTGGTCAATGTAGAGTCCAGCACCTTAACATCTAGAAAAGTACTTAACAAGTCATGGACACTAAACTTTACAGAGAGCCTAAATCTTGCTCCTCTGGCAATTCCCACAGCCTCTTCCCCCCACCACCCTCTGCCTTGCCCTCTCTCCCTTTTTTCTTCTCTTCCCAGATGTATCTGCATCCCTTAAGCCATACCTACAGGACAGTGCAATATGTTGTATATGAGCAGCAAAGCAAATATTCCCCAGCATACTTGCTCTTCAAGGCAAGGACTACAAGAGTTTCCCAACTAGTGTGAAATGCACCTTTTCCCCAAGCCTTGCTCTACACTATCAGCCTCTTGCCTTGATGTGTGGGGGTTACAGTGATGCAACTCCCTAAAGACTAAATAGGAGTGACCTTGAAAAGGAGTCAGGGCAGCCAAGCAGATATTCTTCATTATTTGGAGTCTTCATATCTACCCAACATCTTCAACTGCAAAGAAGTGCTTCCCTCACCCACATTTCTGCCCTGGCAAGGTCCTTCCCTCTGTATAGAATTGTTTGCCACACTTTCCCCCACCTCAGCACAGCTCTTTTTCCTTGGTGAAGGGGCAAGAAGCAAGTCTCACTGGCACTGAAGCCATTTGGTTAGAGCTGCTCTCATACCAGGAATATTTTGTCAGTCTATTAACATCACTGCACTGGGAAGGACTCATGCAAAAGAAATCTCTGAGCTTTAGTAGCTTCCTCAGGCCCAACTTAAGAGCAAAACCATACTTCCAGAAGAGTAAGAGTCACTAGGAAAATGAGATTCCCTCTGCATTAAACACATATTTAATACTGTACTTGACTACTTATGTGGGTTAAAGAAAGAACATGTTTCTGATGGGATTCATTTTTTCAAAACACTCAAGCTAAGTAACACTAGAGTCAAAGGCGATCACTATGTGATTTATTCAGATTAATATTGATCTTCTGTAACCCTTCTTCCCCTCTGCTTTATTAATGAAAGGAAAATTCATGTGTCAGTAAGTAGCAAGAAGAAACTGAGAACAGGGAGAACACAGAATGAAAGGTAAAAGTTTTCTACATATAAAGTAAGGGAAAGAATTACAGAACCACAGAATGGTTCAGGTTGGAAAGGAACCCCAGAGGTAATTTGGTCCAAACCCATGCTCAAGAAGGGCAGACTGCCCAGAACTGTATCCAGGCAGCTTTAGGATATCTTCAAGTAAGGAGACTTTGCAAACCCCTGGTTAAGCTGCAAAAGGGCTTGATCATCATCCCACTGAAAAGGTAACTCCTGATGTTCAGACAGCCCTTCTGTGTTCCAGTTTGTGGAAGAAGACATTAAAGGATGAGAGCTGATTGCTGTATCTATGTGCATTTCCACAAACTACAACCATCCTTTCTCTGCCTCTTCCAAGGAAGCAGCACCTGAGGGAACTGCTACAGATGGTCACAATTTTGGGATGTCCTACTGGAAGCTGGAAGTCAGTACAGCAAAAGTCACAGCACTCACTGCAACTGAACTTACATGCCTTTATGAATCTATACTGCTCCAAGTCACCCAGCTGCTAAAATGCAGAGTATTAAACAGCTTCTCTTTGCCTAAATGGCACTACTTGCACAACTTAAATGTGCTACTGCCATTATTTTGAGTCTCCCATACTGCTAATGATGTTTCCAAAACTAGTGCTCCTGGATTTTACTGTCCAAGTGGGTCAATATTCAGCATTGAGACTTACTTTCATTAAAAGGAGAAATTAATCCTTTGACTACAGTTGGAGAATGTTCATAAGAGCCCTGCAACAGATCAAGTATTGCAAGAATGTAGTTTTCCAAAACTTGAAAGGTAACCAGCCACCAGACAGAGTAAAACTTATTGCACAAATAGGCAATATTGCCTCACAGCCCAACTGGACTCAAAGTGGCAATCATTCACCAACATGCTGTCTTCTCACAAGGCCCAGGATTCTGTATGCTCATTTCCCCAAGTTTCTACATAAAATTCAGCATGTAATTACTTTGAGTTGCCTATATGAAGCCAAGTTTCAGCTCCCTCACTCTACAGCTAATTAGGATGAGGTTTAAGCACACTACCTCTAATATTTTAAATACAGGCTCAACCACTCCAAGCTATCTTCAGTAGTATTAGTACCAGTATTCCAAAAAGTAAATCCTGGTCATAGTAAAGATTATTTGCAGAGTACAGTCAGCACAATGGCCACCTGGCTCACTTCTACTGTGTCAATTACACAGTATAAGAAAATAGCCTTATTTGAATGGCATTTGTCAAATCTTTTAAACTTTTACTTCCCTCACTAAATGAAATTTAAAATACATCTTGGATTGCTCTGCAGTTCCAGTTTGCCCTTCTAAGAATCCACTTATTTATAGCTCAATGTCCTGTTTCTACCAGGACCAGGTTCACCTCCTCTGGCTCCAGCTGCAAGGCAAATCCTTGACCTCACGGTGCCATTAACCCACCTCAAATATTGCAAACTCTGCTTCCCATTCTGCAGCTGACAGATGCACGTGGCCTTGTGTTGGTAACTTAGGTATCCTGCAAATAATTTCTGTCCTACTGTCCCACAATTTTGGGAAAATACCATTGCTACCACCACAAGCAAAATAAACAAGACTCCAGGAGCTGCTCTCTTGGTGGGCTTTCAGGATACTTCACTTTATGTGGATCTGGAGAAGTTTCCTGAATACAGCTGCCCAGGCAGCAGCTAAATATAAACATTACAGGGTTTTTGGTAGTCAGCTCATGACTTCCAACACTTTATTTGTATTTCATTGAACTCTATGGTCTATTTATAAATTGTTTATCATACAGTTGCTAGAAGTCAGTAAATCTACTTCTGTTTCTAATAAAATAGAAAAACTTAGTTCCATGAAAATACACATGAAAGGCTTGTCCTTTTTGTGTCTAATAGCATTTTTTGGTACAAGCTACAATTTTTGCTTAAAACTTCAGTCTCTGGAAGCTACTCGAGTAAGCACATTCCTCAAGTCTATCAGGTCCCGTGGCATCCTGAGACTAACCAGCTACAGGCTGTGCAGCTTGCCTTTACTCTATATTCCCTATGCTCTTAATTATTCTCCTATCACAAAAAAGCTCAAACACTTGAACTTGCACACTGGCTCACCATCACTCCCAGCAGTGCAAGACATGCCAAAATCTTGGCATTTGAGACCCCAGCCTGGAAAAGAAGCCATGAGATAGCACCTTCTATATTCAAAAATTCCAAGATGTCTCTTTTAAAATTCTGAATTCGAACTTCAGCACCTCTGTACAGATTTCAAGCACGTACATGCAGCTGAATCAATACATACAGGGAGTCTGGGCCACGCTCAGATCCATTCAGCTTCAACCTTCAGAGTACTCGACAGCAAACTCCTTTCCTGTTCTCCACTTTGCAAACAATAAACAGGCTGGTATCATTTCCTTTGCCTCTGCCCCTTCAAATAACACACTTGCACTATTTTGGAAATTTGTGTAATTTACTCAGCATGCTCATTTGCCACTCTTCCAATGAGGGTAGGACTGTAATTGGAATAGACACTCTGAAGTGTCAAAAAGCACTAAAAAATAAAGCAGCAGTTTAGAGTACGTCTCCAGTGATGCACTGGAAGAGATGCAAACAATGCCAAGCAGTCACTGGAAAATAAAATGTATGAATGCATTTACACACTCTGGCATTCAGACTCCATACTAAATAGCATCTCCATTTATTTTTCTGTTTCCATTTCCTGCATCATCTCCATCAAACACTATTGTTAACAGGCTAGCCAAGCCAAAGCTTCACCTCCCATTCAAGGCCTCAAGCACTGCTACACACCTCAAGCTTGCTTCTAAAGTCTTACACTGCAAAGAAGTGAGAAAGTTGAAATGCCAGGGTACTGTCAGATCACATACGTTTCAGTACAAGAATAAAGCACTGAAAAATCGGAAGCGCTAAGCTCTCTTCTAGTCCTCTCTGAAGGCCACATGATTTCCTGTATCAAAGCAGAAGTGTCACCAAAAGGTCACTATTCAAGAATTACTTGTAGGACAGGAGGTACAACATGCTGCACACATGTGGCAAGGACAAATGAGGCCTACCAAGAGGCCAAGCAATACTCACCTTGCCTCCAGAACCGGTCAGCTTGACTACCAGGGAAGTAAAGCAGGCAAAAATTGGCTCTACCTGTAATGTTTTAAAGTGAAGGCAGACAATTCCTCATTCCCACTGCAGCTGGACATAGGTTTGCTATCTACCATAATACCCAGTCCACTACAAGAGGTTTCAGGATCCTGCCCCTCCTCCCCTCATTCTGGGCTGAATTTATACTGCAATAAGCTGAGATGCAAACATGTTACACTTACCGCAAAAGACTAAGCCTATGCTCCAGCCTGTGGGTTTCCAGAACTCGAAGAATCTATAAGGAGTTTCAGCCACCAAATCTTGAGTATCTAAGAAGCCTTTATATGATCTACTGTGCCACCACCAACCCCCCTTCCCCTACAACACTCCAAAAGGCTATTTAGTACAAAAATTGGAAACTGCAATTTGCATTACATATCCTGCTAGGCAGGAACCACCCCTAAACTAAATACAGTGGGCCTTCAGCCCTGACAGTACAAGGTGTTTCCCTATAACCACACTGATTAAACAGTTTGCAGGCACCAGACCTCCGAGTCCTTTTTAGCAGACGTCACACTGCACAACATAAAGCAGCAGGCAATTGGCCAAAAATGGTTAGCAAAAAGGATTCCTTAAACCTCCAGCATCCAAATATAGCCCTAGCTGGTCACATGGGCTGCCATACAGTAAGTGCTCCTCACTTTACCTACCCTTTGATTAAACGTTTTGAGCTAAAAAGCATGTACTTAGAATAGCATTTCAGCTTACAGCCCAATTCCATGAACCGTATAATCTTGCTGTACTTCCACATTCAGACTGACAGAAAGGAAAAGTTGATTCAGGTTTCTAGTGAGCTCAAGGGGAATGATTAGCTAGAAGAAGCTAACAGAATATGAGAACCTCCAACATATATGTATATACACATAGTTACATGTGTGTATACATACAAAAATATTAAAATAAAAGCAACGTATCTGCCATACAATGCAGCTGCTGTAAAATACTTCATTATTAACATACTCTATGGCACATACTTATCTTTAAATACATACCTTATTCCATCTGGCCTCTAGCAATATGTCTTTTTCATATTGCTCTCATTATGATAAAAGCAGATCAGCTGATTACATCCATCTCACAAGAACCCCACAGCTTAGTTTACACATCAAGAAACTCTGCAAGCTTTCTGAAGAAAGGCAGGCCAGCTGCTGTACCATTGCCAGGTGTTAACTTGAACTGAAGAAAGTTGACCTTGGCCCTTCCTTTCTCAGCCCTTAAAGCCACTGTCCAAGTTAAGTATTGTGCAGGTGTCAACTAAGTTTACATTATAAAACCTTGCAACTGCACTAATAAATACAACTGTCACTTTTCCTCCCAAAGCCTTTCCCCCACTGTAACTGGGGATGAAGCCTTGCAGTACTCACTCACAGCAAACCTTGTGGTCTTTGAATATGCAGGGGCTTGAAGTTGAAGGTATTACTGAACTGAAGTTGGAAGTCCGAGGCTCCTAAAGAGGAAAACAGCCCCAGTACCAGAGGCAAGGCCTAAACCCTGACTTAGCACACTTACTGCATTGTGTTACAGCAGGGCTTGGTGGCATAGATTTTTGCTAGAAGCAAGGAGCCTTTTATCAAACTCAAGCCCCCAGTTAAGCTGCCATATTCTGTTTCACATTTAAAAGAAAGCACAGTTCGGCACAGCATCGAGCACATTCACATACCCACCACCGGCTCAGCTGCACCGAGCACCAGTTAGTTTCACATTTAAGTCGGCAGCCAGGCCGGCCTAACTGTACTGAAATAACCCTCAGAACCCAGATGTTGCGCTATTTTTACCCTGGAAAAGAAAAAAAGGACACCCAGCAAAACTTCAGAGCGGGAGGCCACGACAGCACAGACTTTATTCCGAGGCTGCAGCGCAGGTTTGGGCGCTCGGCAGCGCCGGGCTCGCCATCCCCGCAGTGACGTGTCCACCTGAGGCTCCGGGGCCGCCGCCGCCGCCGGAGACAAAGTTCTGTAGTGCACTGACTGCTATCGTACCCAGAGTCGGAGTGTCACAGAACTTTGCTTCCGGAGGCTCCAGTCCTCCGCCGGTACCGGCGCCGGCCAGCACAAGTTTCCCTGCCTGGGAAGGGAAGGCGCACACGGTTAGAGGTGGCGAAGGGAGCCCCCTCCTCCTCCGCGGCTCGGCGGGAGACCCGCTGCCCGGGGAAGAGGGAGAAGGAGGCGAACAGATATTTTTTCTTTTTTTTTTTTAATAAACACCCCAAGCGCATCCCCCCGCACACCTCCCCCAGCCCGCAGCTAACGGGCCGCCCTGCCACAGCCGCGGCCGAGCAGTGCCCGGAGCGCTGCGGCCGCGGCCGGCGGGGAACGCCGGCTGCCGCTGACAGCCCGGCCCCGCGGGACCCCGGGCATCCCCGCGGGCGGCACCGAGCGGCGCCCCCGCCCGCCAGCCCTTCCCCGCCGCCCGGCGCAACAGGTCCGGCCCGCCCGGTGCTGCCCGCGGTCCCCACGGAGCCGGCGGCCCCGTCCGCTCCGGCCGCGTCCCGCCGGGCGCCGCTGGCGGCCAGTGTCGCCCGCCCGCCCGCGCCGCGCGCCCGCCGCTCCATCTTGACTTTTGCCGACGTGGAAATTTTGGGTTCGGGGACGAGCCGCGCTCTTATTGGCCGGCGGCGGGCGGGGTCGGAGGTCACGGCTGCTGTCGCCGCTCCGCGCCAAAGCCGCCTCGCAGGCGGCCCCGCCCCGCCGCTGCCCCGCCCGCCGGGGCGGCGCCGCCCGGGGCCCGCTGGCCGCTGCGGCCGTGCCGGTGCGGGGGCGGCGCCGAGGAGCGGGGGCGGCGTCCCGGGGTGTGCTCGCCTCGGGCAGCCGCGGGACGGGGCCGGGGGCGCGGGGCGGGCCGGAGGGGCCGCGGCGGGCCCGCTGCGGTGCCGGATCTCGGCGCGCCCCGCCTCCGCCTCCGCGGCCCCGCAGCGGCGCTGCCCCGTGCGGGTCCGTGCGCGCCCCCGCGGTGCCCGGCCCCGCTGCCGCAGCCCCGCGGTGCTCGCTCGGCGGAGGCGCTGCCCCGCGGCGCCCAGCGCCGGTACCTGCGCTCCGCGGGCGCTCCGGTGTCCCGGCTTCCCACCGGGGCTGAGCCGCGGTGCGTGTGAGCAGCAGAATCCTCGCCTGCCTCCAGCTCCCGCTGGGCGTTCGAAGGACTGTGGGAAGAATGTAACAACTTTTGCTGAGGAGTCTGTTCCCTCTCGCCGAAGGAATAGCTGGGGGGCATCTGTTGTCTGAAAACAATGCTTTCTGCTCTCTCTCGAAGGTTGTCAGGACGTCGTTAGCTGTCTGTCGAACTCGTCGTTCACTAATAGTATAACATTACCTAAACAAAGCTTTGAAAATAATTCCTGCAATTGTTTTTATCTATTCTATTGAATTTAAGTCATAGAAGTTAAACTGGGCTTACTATCCAGCTTGTTCACTAGGCTCCGATGGAGCCGCTAACACCAGGAACAGCTTGAAACACTGATCCAGGGCTGCTCCAGCCATGGAAGCCTCGAGAGCAGGCAGTAAAAATGCTCTTTCTGTTCTCGAGGCACTGGAGCAGTTCCAGGAGAGCCGTTCACCGCCCGGAGCTGTGTGTGCCTGCAGGTGTTCACGGCAGGAACCGCGCCAGCCCTGTCCTGCAGCAGCATCACTGCGCCCTGAATCCCTGTGTGTGTGCTCCTTGTCATGGCAGGGTCACAGCGATCCTGTTAACCCAAACCTATGGCTGTCGTTGCAGTATTTGATAGAGAAATAATCTGAAAAATGCTTTGAAATTAGATTTTGCCAAATTCCTCTCTCCTTGTCTCATCTCCACTGTGCTGTTCAGGCATCAGCCCTGTTTTTGCCATGGCTAGTAGTGCTTCCCAAATTCCTGCTGCCCCTGTGTCCCTGCTGCCCCCACAAACACGCTCTCTGCTAGGCCATGGAGCAGGCCCCAGCTATGCCTCTGCTCCTCAGCTGTGTGTGCGGGAATATTGATTGGACAGTGTGTATGCTCTGGAAAAAAAAAAAAAATCAATATTTCAGTAGATTGAGCGGAGTGTGCGGCAGTGTAATGGAGCCCAGCCTGCTAATATAATGTGCAGGGGTCTTCATTCAGAGATTGAGGTCAGTCAGAAAATGGAAATGTGTTTTCTTATTTTATTGTGTGCTTCAGATATAATGTAGGTGTTTATGTTCAAGTGTTTAACTTAAGGCACACAGTTACTTTTAAGTCATATCCAACAGAAGGTCACATATTGCATGTGACATACACAAAAAAGCACGCCACAGATATACAATCCATTTTTTTTTAAAGCTCAGTAAAGCCCCTCTTACCTTTATCCATCATATATCTATCAAACAACAGTTGTGAGGGAAAATGCATAATTTTTGTTTCTGCAAATAAAAATAATGTTGCGTTGTTTGGTGCAAGCTTGGCTTCTGATTATGTAATGAAAGATGCAGTACTTTAACAAACTCCAATATAGCAAGATGTATCAAAGAATATCACAAAATGGGCATAAGTGAAAAGAATGAGGGAGGAGAAATAACCAATGTATGACACAAAACCAGAGTAAAAGCTCCCATTGATTTTAGTGGACCTGGGATTTCAGCCAGAATGTTCTCCATGATACATTTTCCACTTTTTAAACCGTTGCATCATGCCTTAAAATGTAGCAAAAGTAATTCCTGAAATGACATGAGAAACCACGGCATTCTCAGGCTCCGAGTCAAGATTAGTGTAAGCTAAGGATCGTTTCACAGCTCTGGGGACACATGATATGGTTTTATCTTTACTTAATAATTTTATCTGCTGGTTTTGTCGGAGGCTATTTCTCGTCCACCAAAATCTCTCACTGCAGCAGTGAGCACAGATCTATACAACAGGCAGCAGAGTTTAATGTTTGGGGAATGTTACAATGCTTTGTGCTGAATATAATGCACATTCCAAGATGCTATGGGGGCCCTCGTGTTTGGTAAAAAAAGCAAAGCTATTTATTCTTTCGTCATTCACATTCTTAATTGGAGACTGATTTGGCAGTCGTGGCCGGGGAGGCACGCAGGGCTGCAGCAGCAGCATCTTTCAGTTACAACTCTGGTTTAGGACATGACTCATGGAGAAAGCTTCCAAATGTAAAATACTGCTACCTACAAATGCACACGACACTGGGATTTCTCAGAAGTCAGTTGATATCCTTCAGTCACGGAACACAGATTTCTCATATATGTTTCGCTGTTCTGAAGAAGTGTTTGTTTTAGTATTAACAGCTGCTGGAAACCTGTGCACTCACCACTCTGAAAAAACATAAGACATTCAGTATGTCCTAAAATATTTTAGCTAAAGTTTAAAAAATAATACTGTAATAACCTAAATTGTAAAAATATATTGAATCCACTATGGTATAATGTTTTACTTGATCCTAGAATGCTTTTCACAGTACAAGTATGATAAACTGCAATGAGAGTATTATTCAAATTTAAATTAGAAATAACTCTCATAGCTGAAGATTAAGAAATAATAATTAGTCTTGCACTTTACTTTAAGAGTCCATCTGTTTTGGCAGCATGGTTCCAGCTAAGAAGATTCAAGGAGGTGGTTACTACGTGAGACAGACAAAAGTACGTGATATAGAGGAACACTGTGACGTTTTAAAAAGTAAAGCTGAACAATATTTCACAGAATGTGAGTTTAAAAGGTGGGAGAATTTTGTGGTAGAATTTACTTTTATGAACTGAAGACACTGTTTTTCAAGGGTTTTTGTCTGCCAGCTTTGCAAAATTGTAAATTAGGGGTGGGTTTTGGTGGTTTTTGTTTGGGTTGGTTGATTTTTTTGTTGTTGTTCTGTTTTGGTTTTTTTTCATTTTGAAGAAATTAGTACATTATAAGAATTAGTATTTAAATCTAATTGAAAACCGGAGTTATGCTGGATGGAAAATTAATTTTCTCATTAGCTGGAGAACTTTTATGGTATTCGTACAATAAGTACTCAGCCTAAAGCATCAATCAATATTATAGAGTGTTTTAAAACTAATGTAAACAATTTATATTATGACAATTTGTAGCATTACTTATTGATAGAAGAAAAATTATGCACAGAAACTCAGTGCCATATAACTCTAATTCTTAGTTGGTTATTATCTGAGATTGCTCTTGATTAAATATGATTTGTGTTATATCTGTGTAATTCTGGTCTTCATTACTGTAATAAATGTGCATTAGAACTGCATTATAATGTCCTAATTGTGAAATTGCCATTGAGTAAATTAAGGTTATGAGTATTGTAATGCAATATTTTACTGAATGTTTTATTTCTTAGTGCTTAAATTTCCTTGCATATTGGAATCATAAAATTAATTGCTAATGTGAAATAATGATAGACAGTTCAAGTCAGTGGTAAATCAGAGAAGAATCCGGGTTTCCTGAATTCCTATTCTCTCCCTAGAGAATAGACAAAGTAAATGCTTCTTTCTGAAACTGTAGAGATGCATGACTGATATAAATATAATTTTACTAGAACCTGAACATTACTAAAATAAGACGAGATCAAGCGTCAAATCAAAACTTGAAGATGCAAGGACATAATGTAATGAACTTTCACTAGAGCCAGTAGAAATCTTTCTATTGACTTTAATAAAACTGTTATCAATTCATAATGTGCTGGCATCAAGCGTATGAATAGCTCCATTAGCTAAGTAGCTAAAGGCCATTACAGCTTATATGTTAGAAATTTGCAGAATCAAACTCCAGAATCAAAATCTAGATTATAGATCCTAAACAGTGTGACTCTGTCATCCATGTTTTAAAGAAGTTATGTATGGATCTGCAAGGTGAACACTGCTGGGTTAGTGTAACTCTATCTGCAAAACATTAGTATTTTGGAAAACAATGGTCATTCCGAAATGTGCTTTTGTTGAGCATTAAAATAAAATTATAACCTTTCTGGAAAAAAATGCCAAACAGGCAGAAAAAGACAGATGCCAGTAAGAACACTCCCTTTTAAACTATCTGGTAATGTTCAACTTTACACAGCTGGCCCAGAAGAGATGGACACAGTGCATCAGTGGGGTTTGAACCCCTCTCGCCCTTTTTCTCCAGGGAACTCCTGAGCACTAAGCAGCCATCTACTTTGAGGAAAAGAATGGAGAGTTTGTCTTTCTCTCTCTCTCTCTTTTTTTTTTTTTTCCTTCCAGAAATTCACTTCTGAATCTGAGAAGCCTTCTTACTGGAACAAATATTTTCCACAAAAAGGTTCCATTTCATCAGTCAGCATTTTTGCATACAAACAAATAGGCTGTGGGAAAATTCCCACCAAGACTTACTTTGGAGTCTTTCAGAAAAAAATCATGCAAGGGAGAATTATAGGAATGGCATTTACAAAGGCATACACACATGGTTCTCTGTTGAGTTCAAACACAGTGACATGGCAATATCTAGGACAAAGACTTGAAGGCATTTAACCTTTCATTTTTAGAGCAGTAGAAATCTCTGATACAAGAAAATCAGCCAGAGATAAATAAACAACCGAATTCTTGTACCATCCATTCACAAGCCACAATTTTTTCAGTTTATGAAAACTTCAGTGGGGACTGTGCTGAAGCTTTTCAGCAGAGTCTGCAGGACTGAGAAGGAGCAACCAAGAGGTTATTGACGTAACAGCCCCAAGTATCTTGAGCGGTGTGTCCTAGAAATGGGAACCAAGGGTCACACAGCTCAAACTGGCCAACAGCTACTTATGTAAGGAGTCTCACTGTGTTCAAACCTGCCCTAAAAAGGCACTTCACAGTCTTCTGGCTGCAACAGTGTGAAAAGAAGGTAAATAAGTGGAATAAGAACTATGCAGGCTGTAGTCAAGTGCTTCTTGCAGAAATGGCTGGGATGATCATGAAGTTACCTACTTCCATGTTCCATCTGCCCTACATTGGCAGCTCAAGATAAGCAATGAAAAAGCACTTGTATAGGGTATTCCAGTGAGGAAAGCTGTAAAGGCATGCACCATCCCTGCCATTTCTCCTGCCTGTGGCCTCAGCATTTGAGTGCTACATTTCCTCACAGAATCATAGAACATCCTGAGTTGGAAGGGACCCAAAAAGATCATGGAGTCCAACTCCTGGTCCTGGACAGGACACCCCATGAGTCACACCATGTGCCTGACAGCATTGTACAAATGCTTCTTGAACTTTGCCAGCCTGGGTTGACTGGCTGGTGACCACTTCCCTGGGAGCCTGTTCCGGTGCCCAACCACTCTGTGAAGAACCATGTCCTAATATCCAACCTCAAGCTCCTCAAGCCTAGCAAATCTCAACTGGTGAGCAAGGCTGAGGAAAAGAATTCATGTGGCAAAATTTAATGAATAAATGCTGGTAATGCAACTTGCAACTGCAGACTAGTTGAGAGTGCGAAGAACATAAAAAAAGGTAACCCTGTCCAGCCTGAACACACATTTTCTCTGGGTAGAAGCAATGTCATTTGCAGATACTAGTCTTGTAGGGAAGTTCAGTAAGCATTTGGGAAATGACAACTATTCTTACATACTGATTAACCAAAGATAGATGGTGGTGGAAAAAACATATGTGACAGTTGTGTTGTGCGACAGTTTTTCTTATCCTCCTCCAAACCATTTGCCTGGCAAATCCCTCCTTTTTTTTTTTTTTTTTGTTTTTCCTTAACTTTTAGGGTCTTGAGCACAGCTTACCCCTCCTCAAGGAACAAGCATAAAAAAATAATATCCAGTGAACATTAAAGATTACAATATCTCTACCACATTTATTTCATTTCTATTGTCTACATCAAAGCATGAATTTGGGGAAGGTATGGTTATTCAGGGTAAAGAAATGGAATGTTTAGCAGAAGAGCCCTTTCCTCAGTCTCCTTAAACACATAAATCACAAATTCTCAAACAGTCTTTTGACACAGAGGTATTTGATTAGAAAAAACCTGCTCTAATGGCAAGGTTTTAGTTAGCTTGGGGTGAAAGAGATGCTATGGTTCCTGGTGAATTCTGGAGCTGAGGGTGTTCCTGGGTCAGGCATTTCTAGCTCCCTTGGAGACTGTCGCAGTGCTGAACGCTCAGCAGCTTTGGTATTCTTCCAAGATGCAGCGTGACTGCTCCAGAAGGTACTCAGCTCCACAATCATATTTAAAACATCAGCTTCTGTCTCTGAGGTAGCAGGCTGGGGATGGTGAGTCGGAATCCCACTGAATGAAGCATCATACAACCATCCTTCAGAGGCCATCTGTACCTCCTCCAGAACACTATGGCTTTTCATTAGCAGTCTTGGAAGAAGTACACTCACCACACCTCCTGGGAATTTCTGAAGAATACAGTTCAAATGTTCTCTCTTTCACTATTTCCTTATTCTAAAGCAGGGAAAGTATCTTTGTCCTGTCCAGATCTTAAAGAGGTGAAATGAAGTTTGGCACTTTAATTTCAAAACATTAGCAATCACTTAGACTTTCACCTGATTTATGGCTCTCACCTTGCAGGACATATAACTCAAATCACCATCCACTTAGGTCCACAGGAAGAATCTTCAGGCCAAACCATTACAGCAACCCATTACTCTTCTGGCTTTTCTACACCACCAGGAAATGTTAGTGAATGCCAAACTTTTGCAACTGCAAACAAAGGGAAATGGATATTCATCTCTACCATCACTTCAATAATTAGTTGAACAGGGAAAAAACAATCTTACCAGGAAATCCTCACAAGTCTGAACTACATCTGTCAGCCTTGTTTGCTTGCCAGTTCTTCTGATGAACCACAGGAAATATATTCCAACTCCAGCACAGATTGTTCAGAGGAGACAAGATAGGCTCATTAGCACTGTAACCTTCAGGCAGTAGGCAGACCCAAAAAACCTTCAGCCCTTGGATAGGGCAGAACAGATGAAGCCACATGGGCTTGCCTGGTGCAACTGGATTATGTATTCATATTTATGTTGATCATATAACCCTGACTGTGGCTCTTTATCAATGCACATGTGACTTTGATAGAGCAGGCACTTAGATCCCAAGCTCACATGCCTGAGAAACCCAGATAGTGCAGATTTCCCTGCATGTAACTTCCCAAAGAACTGTGTTTCTTTCATGCTGGAGGGTAATTCTGCAGTAAAATTACTAATTGATACAGTCATCAGATATTAATAGAGTCACTTGAAAGAGTGGTGCAGTTGCTGTGCAGGTCTTCCTAGGCACAGTAAGTCACAATTTGAGTATATCACTTTTTGAAAACTATGTGATTTTGTCAAAGATTGCTGTACAACACACCATGAAATGAATTAAAATAAATAATCTGAATAACTGAACAGTATATTTAAAATTAAATACATTGGAAAGTAAATGAGGCATATTTCCCAGGTCTGGATGTTTCTGTTCCCTCTAGCTAAATTCAGTAGCATTAAATGAAGAATTTCACTAGGCTTATTAGTTTGTTGTCTATAAAACTTCTAGGAAATTTATATATGCCCCACTCAGCTTTCACATAAAGGCACTAGAAGCTGTTTGACTAAAAGGGCTTTTTTTCTCATTGAAATCCACAGAAAAATTTCTGTCAGTTTCATCAAGTGAAGGAGGCAGTCTTTATGAAAGTCTCCTTTAGAAACAGATTTCTTGGAGTCCTTTACTGTAAGAAAAATATTGCTCTTTAGATCCCACCATGGCACACTCCTAATTTTATGAGGTTAGGAATAGCCTGTCAAAATTCTGAAACACAGGGGGATCCTAATCATGAGCAGCTTGTTCCAGCTAGAATCATATTTCCTATGTTGCAGGACAGCAGTGGGCAAAGTGCTTCATTTGCACCTCACAGAAATGTGCTTTTCCTCCCCAATTTCTCAGCAGAATGCAACAAGACACTTCCTCTGGCCCTTAGCAACAGCCCTTAGCAAGGGCTGACAGGGAAGTGCAAGCAGCAAAGCCAGGACTAGCAAAGAGCTATTGATTCATGAATGAAAGAGAACATTTTTTGAAATTAAAAAAACTCATCTAGTCACAATAACTCTAGGACAAGTCTAACTTTAGTGACTAGAAGCAAAAAGAGCAGGCGACTTGAATTGACATTGATCTTGCTGGCATTCCAAGGGTAATATTTTCATTATGATAAAATGTTCTTTAACAATCTCTCCGGTGAATTGGGCACAAACATGCTTTTCTTCTACATTGGTCCTGCCTATCTTCCTGTTCCAACTATTTTTATACTACTAAAAAATATTTGTTTAGGCAATGCAAACAAAATCCCCCCTTCCATGTGTTTAAGTTCCCTTGCCATTTATGCTGTACTGTAGTACAGGACCAGCAAGACAGATTATAATTTAGTTTCAAATTCTTTTTTTTTGTCTTTTTTTCAGTGTCCCCTCAGAAAAGGAATAACACAACTTGCCCAAAATGTTAGTAAACATGTAGGACCTGGATGAAAGTTCTATAGCACCCCCTCCCAACAAACACACCAGTAGAGGAGAATACACACATACATAAATAAAAACACACTTATAGAAGTGGACAGGCAAGCATGTTTTGTCCAGAAAAATATTTTTGTGTGTGATAATATAGAAAAATCAACACAAATTTGTATATTATATGAAATACATGTACATAAAATTTCTTCAGCCACTTTTAAACTTTGATTCCCAAAAAAGAAAGCAGGTGAAAAGACGTGATTACAAATAGTCAGAATGGATCTTCATCTTGCATACATTTCCATGGTTTTCTTTGCCCATCTTAATCAGGTGATAATTTGTCTAATTAACATTTTTTCATAAGAGGGGAAATAGTCTGTGTGCTTTTCAACACTGCTCCAAAAATATATAGCAGTATTACGTGACAAAACGCATTGGTAGCAGATATACGACTATTGCTTGTTATTATAAAGCATCAGCTGTGCATTCATGGGCTGCACAGAAGACAGCCTCTGCCTGAAGTCCTGTAGAGTCTCTGTGAAGATTTATGTGGGGCTTTTTTTCTGCAGCCTATGATGTGGCAGAATGACCAATTTATGATGTGGGTGGAACTTTGTTCAGCACATGGAAATGCCTCTGCTCTCCAGATTATGTTCTCCTGTGGTAGGCAGTAATGCTTTCTGCCCTCCATATGGCCACCATGTGCCAGCAGACACCAAACTGGTATGTGGGTTAAATGTAAAATAACCACAAGAGCTCCTGAGCCAATAATTACAGAGCTCCTTTTGATATGGCTGGTGTATCATTATCTGTACTGTGCAATAATAAAACAGAGCTCCTGTTGTCCCTCTCTTCTCCTTCAGTAGCTGGGGAGCTCATTGCAGAACTATCACACACAAGTGATGTTCACAGAATGCTTTTAGGAATTGTCATAGCAGCAGTGAAGAGCACATCAAAATTACAGTTCTAATTAGACATTAGCTTGAATAAAATACTGGAGAGGACAAAAAAAACAAAGAGGTTTATTCTGTGCATTCACTAAAGACATGTATCTTGCATCCCGATTTGAGCTGCTCAGGCTCTTGGGTAGATGAGCTGGTTTGGAAGGTGTTAAAAAAGCACCTCTGTCCATTTAAAGCCTGAATTATCAAGTTTTAGCAGTCTGTACTTGTGTGTTCAAGGAACACACAGCTCTGTAAACACTGCTAGTTCCCACTTCTATACAGGTGCAGTACAAGGCTTGGATGTGAGCTGTTTTATGATTTTGGCCTTGCCACAAGTATCTCAAAAACTAGTCCCTGTGGTTTCACCCAGCAGCTGAGATAAACTGAGATTCAGAAGCAAATGTTTCCTGGATATGCTTAGCTAACATAAGTCCTGTCCTAAGCCAGGTCATTCCTAAGTAAAGAGCTCATGACTAT
This sequence comes from Muscicapa striata striata, assembly GCA_030060385.1. Lineage (NCBI taxonomy): Eukaryota > Metazoa > Chordata > Aves > Passeriformes > Muscicapidae > Muscicapa > Muscicapa striata. Next base: position 1,183,693 of record JAREIS010000041.1, on the reverse strand, counting down.
TGCTTTGCTTTGGTGCACGAAATCCCAACATTTTTGCAAGGGTTTTTTATAGACTTTAGATTTTTGAGAAGGTAGAATTTAGTGGGAGGGATTTGTTGAATAGGGAGTGCTTAAATTTGTTTTTTTCCCCTTACACTCGGCAAATATGGATTATTGCTTGTCATAGTTCATAAAGGTATTTTATGTGTGATTTTGACTGACCTGCTGTGTTAAATGAAAACAAATAGGGCTTGTCACTCATTTGTCTTCTCAAAATGTAGTTCAGAACATTCTAGCTGTCTGGTGCAGGATGGGCTTCCTGCTCATCTTCTTGTAACATCTATAAAGCAATAGATGAGCTCTGTCTCTATCTAAAAATGTACAAACATTCCCACTAATCAGGAATAGAGACGTTGGTGCACATACAAAATCCAGTTAGAAAGTAACTCACATGAACAGCAAATAGGATTTTCAATTTTGTTGCCTATTTGTCATTTATAACAGCTGACAGTGTTCCAATGAGCTTTAGCATTTTTCTCCTTACAGTGTATGGAGCATATTAACATGTCATTAATTATAGTGTATTAATTATTCATTATGTTGAATTAAATAATAAAGAAAAGTGTGTCTGGGGTATGCAAAAGAAAGCTATGTGTATGTACATATGTGTACAGGACAGGGCTCTAAGAGATCTGCCCTTAGTACTCTGTAAAAGGCCATCATTTTTTCAATGCTTTTGGTGTCAGTTTTTGACCAAGGATTTGCAAGGACTCCCTGTGACCAAGGGAGTGAAGGATCTCTCAGTGGCAGCTTCTCCAGCTGTGACTTCCACCTGGGTTGCACATTTTGGGCACTGTAAAACCAACAACATGATGCTTCATTGACACCCATGTCACACATCAGGGGCGGCTACAACTCCTCACATTTAGTAAGAACAATTCCAGGCCAGCTTTAATCTTCATTAAGACTGTTAGGCAACACTCGCCAAAAAACAACAACAACAACAAAAAAACAACCAAAAAAACCCCCAAAAACAAAAACGAACCAAAAAACCACCACCAAACAAACAAACAAACAAAACAAAACAAAAAAAAAAACGCAAACCAAACCACACCAAACCAAACCACTTTCTGTATTACAGTGGTAATCTTCATTTAATTACAGTTGTATTTGTATATTTGTAACTAAAATGTTGGCCATGCCATTTCTATACTTTTCTTTTTTTTTCCCAATCTGTTATAAACCAGTCATTGGTTTCCTGACCCAGACAGCTCCCACGGGTATCAAACACCCTCTAAGTACTAGATTTTTGGATTGGCTTCCTGATTTGGCTGACAGACATGCAAAATCACACACAGGGAGACTGCTCCAAACCAGGTTGGCAAAGACTGAAAGCTACTACTATCTGGAGTTTGTCCAGAGATAGATGGGAATTACAGTAGTTTTATAGTCTCAGTCAAGCTCCTGGCTGACCAGTATCTGCATCACAAAGCCACCACTATAGCCTTCACTTGGCAGTAATTAATACTTTGTTAGCAATCTCCAGAGGGAAATGGTTAGCAAAAAGCACAAGAAAGACCAGAGAGTGAGTGGTGGGGCAAACAGCTAAATATCCAAAATAGCTATATGCAATATCAATAATATGTTGAATAAAGAGGAACACTCACGGCCTTCATATGCACACATCCGTGACATCATAGGGGCCACGAAGTCCTGATGGAACAAATCAAGGAACTGGAATAGGGACACAGATACAGCTCTTTTTTTCAAGAAAAAGAAAAGACAGGACAAAAGACATGAATGCTTGCTTTCCATTTCAGTGAGAGCTAAGAAGCTGACTTCTTGACTGCCTTTGAGTGAAAATGAGGAGGGAAAAGAAAAAGATGTGTGTTCTTGTTGGATGTGTTTTGGAGAAAACTAAATCATGGAGAAGTAGTAATATGTGAGGGTCTTTTTGCTTGAGCACCTCATGGAGATGTTCAAGAGTCAACCTTGTCTCTACAAGGCACTTCAAATAGCATTATATCCTCTGAAAAGCAATAGAAGAGGACACAGTTGTCAGGGTCCTGGGCAGGTTTTCCCTCAGAAGGTGTGGTGTGAAGAGACACAATGTTTGGGGACACAGCTAAACTGAAAATGATTCAGGTGATAATGAGGGGTTGCTTAAAAGGGTGGAAGGTAATCCAGGTGAAAGAAGGCAAGTATGAAATGGCAGATCACTATTTTAGGAATAGCCTTACTTACTATTAGGGATGAACTACAAAAGAGCAGATTTCTAAAAATTCATAAGCTGGTGTGGAGACTCTTGAGAAGATAATTGAAAGGATAAAAGGGTAGGGACTACTGTCAGATACTGAAAGAAACATATTAAAGGTTTTCAATAAGCTGCTCAGACACAAAGGGAAAAGAAAGCACAATTGCAGGTTGATATGGTATTCTAAGGCATTCTTTAGGCACCTGGAAATCAAAGTCCCACAGAAATCCTGGAAAACCAGGACATGTCTCCATGTCTGACTACATAGTATGTAAGGATAAAGCAAAACGTTTGGGCATACAAAGAGGAGGAGGAGGAGGAGGAGGAGGAGGAGGCATAAAAGGCAACCAGAAGATGTTACCAGAACATAGGATGAGGAAAGAAGTCCAGCTATATAGCAGAGAGAGCAAATAACAGATTGCACAACAGAGGCCAAAGCATCCATTGTTTCTGTCTTTGCTAAAGAAGCTTATTATGCACAATGCTTAATAAAATTATTTTAAGCAAAAGAATACAGGATCAGACCAGAGCAGAGAGGGAACTGCTAGAAAAGCTTATCTAAAGCAATATTCAAGGCCTGGCCACATTCACCAAGAAGTACTTAAGGAACAAATCACAGTAATACCTGAGCCATTAGAACTTGCCTCAGAGTGTGTTGGCCTGAGGAACAAGGGGGCAATTTAGGATAGAATAGATATAAATATAATTATAAATATATGTATAAATATAAATATATAGTACAATACCTGTGTGTTGAAAGGTAAAAAGGAATTATAGAATAGCCAGCCTACTTCTGACACACAGAGACTCAAACAACTCCCTGTGCAAAATACTTATAAACATTTTGAGGGAAAGGTTTTAAAAATTATAACTAAATCACACCAAGTCAGATTGATTTCTTTCATTTCCCAGATAACTCACATTCATAGCATTCAATATGTTGTATCTTTCTTTTAGCAAGGGTTCTGGCATGACCCTTTGTGGCACCAAAAGCTCAACTGGTTAAGTGCAAGTAAAATCACTGTCAGATGGAGCACACACAAAAAGTTACAGACACACAGTTTCGTGGCACACATGGGTAAAAGTTTAAGTGTGATCTCACCAGAAGGTCTTGTATATCTGCTTTCTACTTATGGATAATGTGGGTATTGGAATAGAAAACAGACTTTAAAAATTTACAGGTGACAGTGAGGAATAGGGATGGGAGAGCTTTCAGGTGCTTGGGAGACCAGGATCCGAATTCAAAATAGTTTTCACTCCAAATTAAACAAATGGACTTCAGTAAAATTGGATCTAAAGCATTATTCTTGGGAAGGGGAAAAACTAATGCTTAAATAATAGGAAATACATGCAATATTTTCAGAGCTACTGAAGAAAAAAGAAGTCAAAATTATGATAGATTTCAAACTCAATGAGCTAGTAACACAGTACTGTTACATGTATTAGGAGCTAGACTGTGTGTAAAAAATGGGGATTGGAAAGTTTCAGCAGAGGTCACATTTGCAGTCATATTTGAAAACACACAGGTGAATTAGAGAGAAATAGAATCAACAGAAGTGAAGGGAACATATGGGAGAGACTGGGATGCCTCCTCCTTGAGGAGAGTGACAAGGGGCATGACATCACACTTCCAGTGCATAAGCAGGAAGGTCCATTGGAAGTTGGTAGGACAAAAATAAGTGAATTTTGTTGATAGCAAAGCAGATTTGGGTCTTCCAGTGAGGACAAAATCCTAGCTGTGAAGCCATTTAGGCAAACACATTAATAAAGGCTGAGGAGTTCTCCCTCCCAGGAAAAGGATTTTGTTCCGAATATGTGTAGCAGCAAGAAGTCTACAATATATCTATCAAATATAAGCCAAATTTTCTTTTGGAAGCAGGCATCCCACCCTGACTTCCCCAACTAATGGAAGGATTACTGGCAGCCTGTCTCACATGTTTACTCTACACTATAATTATCATTACCTACAGACTCACTGAGTTCTGATTTGCCCTCCACTGAATGATTGGTATCCTAGTAACACTTTTTTTTTTTTTTTTTTTTTTTTTTTTTTAAATTGGTTATTTTTATCTTTGCATGATTTGTCAAAGCAAAGACTGAGGACCTTTCATGCTGTGTAAAGTCTAAGTTTTACCAAGACAGTCTTTGTTATGCTCTTCAGGAGATCTGGGATCATACAACTTGTTATTCCATTTCAGAGCAGTCACTTCACCCAACTTTCCTTCTCCACAGCAGCTGTTACCTTCACAGTATGTTCTTAATGAAAGTAGAAAGCAGAGAACAAGAAAGATTGCTTCAACTCAATTTTGCTCCCACTCCAAACCAATCTTGCTCTCTCCCCAGGTACTCAATATAGCTAGGTCAGGCCAAACAATTTGAATATTAATTAGAAAATTATCATTAGTCAAAAGCATGGTGATTTCTTCACCATGATATAACACATCCACCATGATATAACAAAAGCCACCATTTCCAAGGTCCATGACTCCCCAAATCCACCTTTGTCTTAGGGAAAGAGGAGCACTAGTTCTGCATTGTCCCAGATCCCCTCTGGATACCACTCTCTAGCAGTTTTTAAGGTAAGAATTTGCTGCCTGCACCTGTGGCTTTGGAACTTGTCTTTAGGACTGTCTCATGTCCTTTTATGAGGAAGACCAATGATTAAAACAGCTACCACTATCACTTCTTTGTGGGGATTGGTACCTTTATTAATAGCCTGCATCAGATTAAGGTTTTTTGGAATCTCTCCCTGGCTGAAGGTATCTGCAGGAGTGCAGGAATTAGAGCAATGTGAGGTGCTGGCCAAGATTTACCAGATGAATCAAGGTTCAAGATGAGTGGAACTGCTCAAGCCCTTAGCTTTGCTGTGTTTTCCAGGTTTATCTTCCCTTTTGGGTGGTCATGGGTTTTTTCCACCCCAAAACACCCTGCCACACCATGATCACATTTTTATCTGATTCACAACATTTCTGCAGGGCTAAGGAAATTAAACAGCAATGCCCACAGTGTGGCTCTTGAATGCAAACATCTTGAAAAAGGAGTGGAATGCCTCTCTTGCCATCACAAGTGAGGGCTAAGGACCCTCAGCTTCACCTGCAGGTTCTGCTTGTTTCTACACTCTGTTTTCATTGCCTGTGAAAGGTTATATTGCTCCAACATCAGATTTGCATTCCTGTCACTCCTCCAGGCATGACCAGACCAATTCAGGATTTTCACTGATGGTCGTGAGTGGCGGGGTTGGTGCACAGAGTCTTCACAAACATTAACTCCCCATCTTGGCTAGGAAAGAATCTCCAGAACCAAATCCTGCCCATGCCCTGGCTTAGAGGCTCATGACTCCTGGAAGCCCATGGGAGTGAGAGCTGCTGTTGGGTGAGTGTGTCAGATGGATGTGCCAAGCAACCACTGACTGCTGCTTCATTAAAAGCACACGTTTCCTAGGTTATAGAGAGAGCTCGTTTCTGCCTACGGATGTTCCTTAAATATGCCTTTATTCTAGATGGTTTGGAAATATGTGTTGAGAACCAGCACTACTAATATGTGGGTAAATTATAATGTATTGTATGAATGTCTAGTCACAAGCATGGTTGCCCAAAATATCAGGACAATTCCTCTTTTCTGTGGATAAAGTCAAAACAGAGGGATCAAAATTTGATGGAAAAAGACACTCACAGATTTCAGACATGAATCCTGCCACATTTCAGAGATTTCATATTTGTTGTTTGACACTGTATCCTGAGTGAGACCTTGAAAGTAGACTCTACAGACTTTTCCAAGAGTCATCTGTGTTGTGCTGTCCCTGAAGTTTTCTATGATTTCATATGGCAGCATGTTAATAAAGATTGAGCATTGGCACTTCCATCACCCCTACTTTAAATACATTTTTTTTTAATACAGGACCAAATAAGTCTGAATGCAAGAAAGATATTAAGAGAAGACTTGAAATGAATGGAAGCTATCCAGATGGATGTCAAAGACAAAGCAAACAGCAAGGAAAAAATAATCTTATCCTGCCCACATTGGGTCTTAGAAACTAAATTTCTGTTTGCCACTTCAGCATAACTATGAGCAACTATATAATCATCTAGGTTATCATTACTCATTTGTCTGCAGCACAGGGTGAATGATGGCAGCACCAGAGGAAAAATGCCATTAAAGTCAGTAGTCTCATTGTGAAGTTATTCAGCTATTGCACACAGAAGATAAGGTACTCCCTGCTCAAAAAGCTGCATTTCTACTTTGCAGACCTTAACAAAACAATGCAAAATCACAAAAGGGATTGCATGCTCAAAACTTCAGAGCAGACCATTAAAACTAGGACAGTGGGCTGCCTGTTAATGTACTCCACAGCTGGGATTGGTGCTTGGAAGCATCCAGTCTCAGAGCTGGTACATCCCAACACAGCTGCCATTGTGCTCCTGTCCACAATGAGGTGAGCAGGGTGAAGAAATCAAAGCAAATTTTTCTTTAAATTTTAATAATTAATTTAATAATTAATTTAATAAAATTTTCTTTATCTTTTCTTTTTCCATCAGTCCCTGAGAACACTGTACCTCCACTGTGACGACAAAAAAAAAAAAAAAAAAAAGAGAAAGAAGCAAATAATCTTGTACTCAGTCTAGAAAATAAAACCAGAGGGGAAATTACTTGTTCTTATAGACATGATGCACCAGGTTATTATGCTTAGTTAATTTATTTTAAACTTTGCTGTATGCAAAGGCACACCCCTCTTTCTCTTTTGTTTTGCTGGGAGAGTTTTTTAGTCAGAAAATAGTCATGTGCTACAACAAATTGTAGAATATGAAAGCCAGATGCCTTACATATTCCTTTGACTGTTATCTACTTCCCTCCACCTAAGCATTACAGTTTTTCTTTACCCCAAGACAAGAATTTTTCCTAATCTTTCTTTTGGCTCCTAAACAAAGACAAAATTTGATTCAAACAATGGAGGATTTATCAATTGTTAGAACCCTATAATCAATAATTTTCAAAGGGAAAATGTTGATAACTGGATACCTGCCAAGCATCACTTTCTGGGAAGGAAGAAATTTGTAGACAATCTTTGAGGGGTGGAGTGCACATCTGTCTTTGCACTAAGGACAACTGATGAATAATGATTCAATCCATTATTTTTATTTTGCCATTAGTAAAAAAAAAAAAAAAATTTGCTGAGAGTTAAATTCTGGTTCTTGTTGTGCCATTAATGAAATTTCTCTAAGCTCTATTTGGATCAGAGTTTCACCTGTAGGGGCTTATCACAAGAATTACTGAGGTACTTCTCAATCTGTTGTTTCCTGCAAACTACCCAGACAAAGGGATTTTATTTATTTAATGTATATTCTTAACATAGGGATGTCAGAGACTACAACCTGTAGCTAGAGAATGGAAAGAGGAGGAAAACTTGACTTCAAATTAGACATAAGAAGAGTCAGTTTTGTGGCAGGGAAACAATCCTACTGAATGTGGAGATATTGTTAATGCCTGTGCAGCTTTGTTTCAACAGGAGATGAAGCAGAAAAAGTAAGTTGCCCAAGTAAAGTTCTTCAGTGGGCCATGGTACACTGGTCACTATTATCCCTACACTCAGAAAACAAATGTATTTAGTCTGATAGAAGATTTGCTTCAATTGAATGACACCAGAAGCCTAGTGTCTGCAAACCTGTGGTCAAAAGAGGAACCAACACTATAAAAATATATCATTTTCCCAGTTCTTTACTAGCTGTGCAGTGTAATCTGATCAAAGAAGGATGAAAAAGTTTATATGGTGTGTCATCATCAGAGGAAGACATAATTTGCATTGTGTAACAGAAATGTTCCCTGACATTTTTTTCCCCTGGGCACCACAAAGGGAGAGAAATGGCTGTCTAAAAAGGAAGCTAAAAGGGATAATGGGGTCAGCCAAACTTCAATTCTCAGAAAAATACTGGAGTTATTTACAAGCAGCTACAATAAAAAAGTGAGATAAATAATAGCTGACAGTGATTTCTTAAGGATGAATAGGACCAAAGCAACTAAATTTTTGGTGGGGAGTAAGCCATGTGAATAGGGAGAAAGAATATCTCATGGCATTAGTAAAAACTCCCTAAAAGGGCCAGTTAAGTAAACAAAAACAAAAACAAAACAGAAAACAAACAAAACAAAAAATAAAACCTCCAACTAAAAAAAAGAAAACAAAAAAAACAAAAAAACCCTTGTCAAAGAGTGGAGACATAATTGGCCAGAAAAATACTCAGAAAGTATTCACTGGTTCTTCAGAGGGTTTTAAGGTACTTTTCATAATTTTTATTTTTGAGGTGGAAAACTGTGCATGCATTAATATTATAGATGCACACCTGGAAGGCTGGAAAGAAGGAGAAGAACTGTAAAGGATCTCAACAAGCTAAAGAAATTGCCTAGAAATATGATGAAATCAAATAACAAGATTTTGCAACTGCAAAATTATTAAGTAGTGATTAACTGCACTAAGAAAGGATAAAGATTAACTGGGTAGGGAAGAATTCTGCAGAAAAGGATCTAGGGCTTGTTGTAGATCACAAGTTGAACAGCAGTAGACAAGGACCCACTGTTATAAAAAAGACAAATATTACAGTGGGATAGATAAAGGGAATTATTATCTGGAGCACATATATTCCACACTATTCATCATTAATAAAACCTCAGCTGGAGGTCTGTGTTCAGTTTTAGGAAATGCATTTCAAGAGAAGGATAGACCAGTGGAGATGATTTGGGTTTGGAGAGCTTAAAATTGGGAATGTTTCATCTAGAGAAAACAAACAACCTGAGGAACAAAATTAACAGTCATGAAGAATTTTATAGAATACTATGAAAAAGAATGGGATTATCTGTTTCCCTTGTCCATGTAAGACAGGACAAGGAACATTGGGCTTAAAATGAAGAAAGAATTGAGCTAAACATTAGAAAAAACTTTTTCTAACTATAAGGGTGGCTAAGTACTGAGCTGGAAGCTTTTAAGACTCATTTATGCAAACCACTGAGGCACAGGTATAAGAACTAGATGATTTTCACAGGTCCCTACAAGCCTTATTGTCTGTGACTGTGTTCATTTGGAAATGCCTGAGCTATTGAGGTAATAGATATTATCAATACCTTGTAAAAAAATTCAAATATTTTATATTCATATGAAAACAGTGTGCTCCAACATCTGGTTTTGTAACAGTTGCCATAATAAATTTCACCTACTGGTGCAGTGATCACGCACATTTCCCTTTGCCATACAAAGCAGCATTTTTTCAATATTATTTTCCAAGCCTTCATTTACGGCTGTATCTTCTGAGAGGAGCTCACTTTCTAAAACCTGCAGATGCTTTCATTTTTCTAACAGTTTTGAAGAAGCCCTATTGAAACCCATTTAGTTTCAGTATGACAGAAAAGCTAGAAATCTTTGCCTGCTACTTTAAGAAGGAAGAGGCTCATTTTCATAGGATAAATATACTGTAATACTATACATATAGAAATACATATATATCATATTTACAGTAATATTCTATACTTTCATGGGCAATAATACTGCAGCAGGCAGTGAACAGAAGGAACCTTGCACTTTATATTATCTGTGCCATCCCTTGCTAAGGCAAGCCTATCTTTTACAAAGCATTTTATAGCAGTTTTTAATGATTGCTACATATAATGAATGGTTGCATATGGCTGGAGGGTAACATTAGCTCGACACACAGGGTGATGTGAGCAGCCCTTTCATGTTTTATGGGTTGCCTGTCATGCTGTTGCTCTTATACAGTTCTTTGAACACAGTATATAGAGTACATATGCCAAAAAGAAGCTATGTAGTCATTCCAAAAGAGCAAGGGAAGGGCAGGAAGGAAATACCTGCCTGTTAGATATATCAGATGAAAATCACTTCATTAACAGTGTATTCAAGGGCTAAAGGGGGAGGATGTTTGCAGCCAGCTATCTCTGAACTCTTGAAAAGCAACACACACAAAATGCACCAGCAGAAGTGGAAGTGAGGATCCTCTCTGCCAGCACTCTTGGTCTTTCCTGTTACCCACATCAGTTTCAAACAGGCATAAATCAGTGTCCAAAGCTAATCCTGATTTCTATCAGTATGAAGGAACAATCTGGACATTCTTCTCTTCTAAGTCTTGCAGACCTAGTGGTTGTCTATATGAGGTACTCAGAAATGTGAGACTGTGGGGTTGCATAAGCAGTTAATTTGTTTTATGTTTCACAATCTGCACTGGAAGAGAAGGAGCACTAGCAGCACAAGAGACTTTTTCCCCTCTGTGTGTGCAGATACAGGTACTGCAGGTACTGATCCATCTTCAGACCATTACAGCTGCTAACACAGTCACCATCACTGACACAGGAGCTGGTCCAAGGGGTGGTGAGCACACTGGGTGCACCTCCCAGTCTTGCCTTCCCTGCCCAGGCTGGCTGAACATCATCTTACATCCTTGCCTTGTCACTCTCTCCAGGAGCAGCAGTCCTTTCTGCTGTGACAGCAGTGAGGGGTAACACAGATGCTGCCCAGCAGCATTGCCACTGTCAGCTCCTACCTCTCCCTTCACCTCTGCCACTCTCTGAGGGTCCCGAGCTGCACCCTCCCCATGGCACTACAACTGCCCCTAAAACCAGCCTGGGGAGCTCAGCTGGGTTAAAAATATCCTTTTCTTTTGCAGAGTTATTTTTATCTTGGATCAGTTCCCCGATCCGGGTCATCACGTAGCTGCACAAATTGTGGTGCCAAGACGTGCCAGCGTATTTGCAGAGTGGAAAAAAAAATGATAGAGGAGGGAAGAAGAGAGTTTGATTGTGGGGAGAAATTACTAAGAGCCTTCTCAGAGCTTTTGAGCAGGCACACTGTGTGTCCTCACCCAAGGTCTGCAGTGAGAACGAGGCCTGAAAGGTTTTGTGCTGCATGATGAGGACACCTGGACAATATCCATGGTGCAGTGTTTTGTGTTGCTGTTGTGGTTTGGGGTAGCTGGATGGCAGGACCTCTGAAGCCATCAGGAATTTGGGCAAAGTACCTTTGCCACCAGCTTTATCAGCTGCTTTGCTCATGTGGTACATATGGGCTTCATAAAGAGCTGGTCCTGTGCCAGTTTGCAGTACGATTTTGTGAACTTTACAGAGCTTGTGAATAACTCATATCCTCTAGAGTGTCAAACATCACATGTTTGAAGCTGCAACTCAAGTTTAAATGTATAAGGTAACAGTTTAGATTAGGTGAAAAAATGGAATCACCCCATAGGTGGGTTAGGTACGAGCTGAGCACAGGAGAGTTTGCTCTTCAGCTTTCCAGGCAGAAACAAGGCTGCCATGGGGAGTTGCCTATGTAGTCCAGAGCAGGGCATGTGAACTAGCCCACGTGGCAAGTGGAATATTTTGAGACTGTGCCAGTAATAAATATGAACCAGGAAGTAGCATGCAAAGTAAATGAGTGAAACACAAAGAAAAATCGGCTGCTTATGCATGTGTGGGAATTGGTATATGCAAGTCAGGCCATCCAGGTCTGGGAAATTACTGGCCAGGAGGGGAGAGTCCAAGGCACAGCAGCAACACGAGTGACCATTCCCAGACCAGCCTTCCACAAACCCTCAGAAGTCAGGGTGCTGCTGGGAGATGGCAGCCCCAGCTCTGACAGGAAAAATACCTGAAGTCTCCCAAGTGAACTGGAATAAGCAGTTGCCAAGATATCCAGCTTTTACACTTTGCCTGGAATCATATTTCACACCTGCCCTACCTGCAGCCTTTTGTTTCTGCTCTCGTAACTAAAACTCTTGCTGTAATTCTTGCAGAATAAACCATTCCTTTTTTCTGCATTAAGGCTGTTTGGTGTTGCAAAGTGAGACAAAATAAAGGTGCTGCTACAGAAGTACCAGAGTCATATAAAGTGATACAGCATCACCCCAAGGGGGCTGCTTCTCAAGGCATGTTCAGGACCAGGCACTTCCTACCACAGGCTATGTTTTGGAAAGAAGTTCTTGATGCCAAGTATGTCCTTTACCCCACCCCATTTCTTTCTACTGCAGAAAAATGAAATACCAAACATAACTGCAGGCAAACCCCCAAACTTCCAATAAGCAAATGCTGAAATATGTGATCTCAACAGAAATTGGAAATCAGAAAGGTATTTGAATGAGGTCATATTGGAAATTTGTGTTCTTGGAAGCGGTTCTGTAGCAGTATTGTAAAATAAAATGTGTAAGCTCCCCCTTTCTGAAAGGTGGCTAGCAAGGATGCAGTAAAGAGATGCATTTTTCATTGATTGCAAATCTTGAAGTAAAATTTTAAAAGTTTAAATAGTGTTGCCAGGTGCTCATAAGCAAGAGCCATCTGAAGATTTAATTTGGATTTAGATGCAATGGAGGTGTGCCTCAGACAGGTCTCAGAAGCATGGTTAAGCATGTCTCAAAATGTCACTGCTCAAGGGTGCCAGAATGAACCTTCAGCAAGGTCAGCTGTGTTCCTGACTTGTTTTGCTCCAGAAGCCACTCCAGCATGTCAGGACACTGTGATCAGCACGATGGCAGTTCACACAGTGGGGACCATATTGCTAATCTCTCCATTTTGCAGAATACATGTGTTCTGTGGAGTGTTTTTTGCTCTGAATCAGGATGTTTGGGAGTTCAGATCAAATGTTCTTACTGAGAGAGTCAGCCAGCTAATCTCCATGCCAGGAAATGAAGCCATCTGATGTCCTGAGGTGAAGCTATAGGAGGCTGTATGAGTCCAGAACAACTTGAAATCTGTTTTATAAATAAATCCTCATTGGTTTGGAGTGTCTATTTTCTACCACAATCAGTATTGCCTTCTTTTTATTTTCAGGCCTTATCAAGGGGACAAATGCAGAATCTGCTACTTACAGGTAGAAGATTTTGCAGATTTTGCCGATTTTGCAGATTTTACAGATTTTGCAGATTTGTAAATGGCCTTTCTAATGCTGTTTGCAAAAAAATCTGAACGCTGTCTAAAATAGAGAGAGTAACACTTTGTACTGGCAAGCTGTGATTTGCTATTGTGCCTCTGAATCAGCATTGCAATGCTGCAAATAAAGATTCTGAGAGAAGCAGGTACTGTTTGTTTGGTTCTATTGGCAATGGCATTAATCTCAGACAAATGAAAAGTTTCAGCTAAAGAAGTCTTTTAAAATTTTATTTGTGTCATTAGCACAATAGGTGTGTGTCGTCCAATCTTTTGGACAATGAGGGATGTCCAAAAGTAAAAATCCTCTCTTTATTTTGATGATGTTCTGAAAAGAATATCTCCATAAGATGAGCATAGGACCTGCTGGCATAGACAACTTGTGCTTCCCAGACACTGTCCAAAGGACTTAGGTTCATTCCCCACTGACTACAGAAGGCCCCAGATCTTAGTGTGAAGACATACTACATGATAAGATCAAATGTGATTGCTGCTGATGCCAAAATGGGAAGAAATCCTTTTCCCTTTTCCCTCTTCTCAGTTCTGCTGCTGGCTCTTTCCTTGTCCACTTACCTTTGTGCCAGTGTCACTTACCTTTGACATCCATTAGGATCAGCCATAGATCTTCTCAACTCAGGAGCCCAGGAGAGAATTAAATCCATCAGAAAACTGTGCTTAGCTGTCTGCCAGCTTTGTGAGCTGAACTGGTCCAGCCCAGTGATTTGTAGATTAAATCCTGTGACATTACAGCAAGATCATATCGGTGTATAAGAGCTATAAGGTCACCTCCTTATGATTTTTCATGGGAAGTTTGAAAAATTTTGGAGGGATTTGGACAATTTAAAGTAGCAGGATGTAGTTTCTCCCATCCTGTGTAGCTGCCCAGAATCCAATAGGGAATTTATGTGCTAAGGAGCCAATTGCTCAGGATAAAGATGCCAAGGAAAGATGCTGAATTCCCAAGCCATGGTTTGTAGAAGGGCTCTGCATGCATGACTTGCACTGGCATAGAGACCAAAAGAGCTAAATTTGTTCAAAGCAGAGCACAAAACAGGGACTTCTGGTGATACCAGAATACTGACTCAGCATTTAAGAGGTCCAGGGCCAAGGAAACAGCAAATGTTTTGCTGACTGGGCAGTTAGTTCCTCACTGTCCAACCTGCAGGATGAGGGAAGAGGCGTCTCAGCAATGAGAGGCACTGACAAAAAGGTCAGGTTATCTCTGCCTCTCTCCATACACAGCTCATGGGATTGTGTTCAAAGACTACATGAGTGACAGCAGCACCATTTTGGGGTCTCAAGCACCTTTGTCTGGAGAAATTGGGAGGATTTATAGACTATACACTAAAAGGCCTGGAAAGGAAGACCTCTGTCTTTTTTGTCTTTGAAGTTTACACTCTTTCTTCCCCTTATCACTAGAAGTTTTACCAGAGCAGAGAATGAATTTCACCATCAAAATATTGGACAGCTGTGTAAAATAAGAAGTATTTTTCCAAAGAGGAAGCTCAAATGTTTCTGCCCAAGGCAATTCAGGATCAAAAGAAGGACACATTGATTTCTCAAATAAAAGCATTTTCAAATGAGAGTCCCTTACTCCTTGGAGTTTTTCAGAAAATGATTTGCAGATGGCACATCTCTCCCTGGTGTGACTTTTTCCAGACACATGGAGCATTTAGCACATCCGCAGTTCGGAGGCAAGGCAGCTCCAACATTTATGTGCCGACTTAGTAAATGAATGTATTACTGTGAGTGCCTCCCAGGTAAATAACAGAGGTTTCCTTATGGAAGGATCAAAGGAAATGCTAACAAAACCCTTCCACTGGCACAACACAAAGTGCCCGTTTATCAGCTATCTGCAATTATTTACACAAGAAGGTCCCGCAGAGCCCAAGGAGGCACACGGTGCCAGCTGTGACGCAGGGCCACATGCACCTGGAGCTCAGGGCAAGGAGAGGAGCCCAGCCTGCAGACACAGACCTGCATGAATGGGATTGGAGCTGTTCTGGGAATGCAGCTCAATGGAAAAGTCTGTTTCAAGTGCACTGGTCCATATAGATCAATAGCAAAATGTGCAGAATTGGCAAAATATTCAAAGAAGCATGCCTTTAGAAAATACAGGCAAAATCTTTACATCCAAACTACAGCTTCCAGATGTTTACCAGAACACCTAGAAATTATTACTGTGGTGAAAATCATATTTCTTCACTTGGCTCCATGTGCTGTCTTTGTCAGCTGTATTCTCACCAAGAATTATGTCCATAACTTCTGCACAGTTTAACCAGTGAAAGATACACATCTGAAAAGATGAGATACATAATTCTTGAAGTTAACCATGACCAAATCCTGTCAAGTGTAAAACTAAGTTTGTTTTAATAACAATTGTTAAATTTTAATGTTGTCTCAAAGATGTATGTTTTCCTTAAAAATTACATACAAAAAGACACTCTAAAATTTTTTATTATTTGTGCATGCATATTAAATGGATACCAATAACACAGACACATACACACGCAGTGCTTGGAGGAGTTCTGTAAATGACTATGACATAAGGAGACATTTAACAGCAGCAAATTGAAGATGGCATATCTTAAAAAGTGCCTCTTCACATTTTGGGATGCTGGTTCAGTACTAAGCAACAGGAGGAGGGGTGCCTGCTGAACCAGCAGCAAGACCTTCTCTGCACAGAAACTTGGGGTATCACTTGGGGATCTTCCCTCTTTGTGTTAACTTTCTGCAGGGCATTTCTCAGAAACAAGGTCACAGTCTCAAGGGCGTCATGACATTCGTGTGTATGCACTTCAGACTGCTCCAGCATGAACATATGCCAGTGCTTTTGGGAAAGGATGTGTTTTTCATTTCAGTGTGAAAGCCCTTATCAATGTGCTAGCATGTGGGGAGGCTCAGGAGACTGTTTGGCAGGAGAATTATATAGAAAAAAACTTACACCTCAGCCTCTTGAGAAGGGAAATCTATGACAGGTGGGTTAGGTAGAAATATCTGAACAGTACATCATTAAATGATTAAGAAAACCCTAGAACTGCTGCCTCAGTGCATGGAATTAGTAGGAGCCCAATTAAAACCCCACTGTTGTCAGCAGTAAAGTGCCAACTGAGTTTGTGAATCCTGAATCAGGACACGTTTTGGAATGAAAGAGGGGTTGTAGCTGGATAAGTCAGAATACAAATGTGTTGGCAGAAAATTCTTTTCACCATCAGTAATGAATTTGTTGACAGATATTATGTAGAACCGGATACAGACACTGCCTGTACATGAACGATTTAACCAAAAATTACAACATACACCCTTTCAGAAGATTATATGACAAAAATAAACATCTCAGTAAGAATGTCTCTGAGCTCCACAATCTATCATGTTTCAAAGGAGTCTTATACTAAGAAAATTTACAGCTGAAAATTTCATGCTAGTTCTCATAGGCTTAGTCTTAACCAAGAGTAACATAAGCTGTGTTATTTCTGAAAAACAGCTTTGAGCAGCAAAGTAAAATAATTATCAGGCTTGTTTCTCCACCACGTAAGGCAGTTGCAAAGATTAATAGACCAATCCTGCAGGCTGATTTCTTTTTAATTTAAACAACAACTACCAATGAACGGGAAGTGTTTCAACAAAAGAGAAAGTAATTTGAGATTATATTTGAAAAAATAATTTGGAGTTTACAGAAAGAAGTAGCTTTGAAAAATGGCCTGGGGGTTGTAACTGTACACGATTGTTCTTATAGGAGCTTACAGTTGGAAAGTGTCCTGCCCAACCTGTTTCTCCTGAATGCAAATTCTTCCCTGACACAGTGAAAAGTTGTACAATGTCCCTGCTGGAAGGGGATGGGCAGCAGCAACCTCAGAGCTGGCTTTGCTCTGAGCTGAAGGGACAGGAGTCTGGCAATTGTGTAAGCACAGTTAAAACCCCTGACTGGTCATTTTGTCCCCTTCCTATCCAAGGCAGGGAGTAAAGTGCAGAGATCAGGGAAAACAGAAATTGTAGTTTCAGCACTGAAGTAAGTCTACATCTGGGGAAATGGGCTGGTCTCTTGTCACTCTTGTCCAATTCTGCTGGGTTTGCTACTTCTGTGGACAAAAGGACAGGAAAGAGGAAGACAATATATATCACTTTACCTTTTTTGTTTCTGTTGTTCATTTAATCTTTTCTTATTTAACACACAAAGTGCATGAAACTGGTTCTTCTTGCTCCACTTTGAACCATCTTTGATTTCATCTGACATGCACCTGGTTTTGGAAGTTTCTTCTTCTAATCCTACTGTTGAGAAGGGTATGAGCTCACATGCATTGTCTTACACTCCCAGTGTTTGCTTTGGAGAGTCAGTTCTGAAACTGAAGAACGTCTTTGGACCTGCTCTCCTGATCTCTGTGTGAATCAGTGGTCACTCCCCAATGAAGGTATGTTTGTTTGTCATTGTTAATGTAAACACCACAATTCAGAGACACCTTGTTATAAAGCCCATAGCCTCTGGGAATGTTTAGCTTACCATAAAAAGAAAGATTTTTGCCTGACAATGCTGAAGTTAATTTTAGCTGTTTCCATAAAGCTACAGTTTGGGTTCTAAATTGTGGGCTCCATCTCAGCAGTCTCAATGAAAATCAAGAAGTGTTTTATTTCTAGAATTGAAGTAAAACTTACCACAATAGAATTCTACACTGCAGCTTTGTAGCCTATTATCATCTTTCTTACTCAGAGTGAAGTTAGACATTCCCAGCCTGTATTTATGGTCAAGGATGCTTCAGAATAATGTATATAAATTGAGTTTTATTGATCATTGAACATCTGCTGGCACTTAAGTATGTGAAAACCTAAGCATGAACAAAAGCTTTGCAAGTTTGCATTTTTTGATGCTTATAAAATTATAATTTATAATCAAGTACACTATGTTATGTTTTCTTTATCACCTTCATAAAGATAAAGTAATGTAAGCAGGGCTTGGATTACAAGACCATTATAAGATTGCAAAGACTCAGGGTTTTATGATTTATGGAAGAAAAATTCCATTATTTTTCCCTTAAATCTGACACAATTTAATAGCAATTTTGCCTGCTGTGGTTGAGGGTCTGTGCCAAACTATGATTACTGCAAACAGGATTGGAAGTGCTATAAAATAGTATTTTTTTTTATTTTGCATCCATTGCCAAAGGTGGTGAGCAAATGTCTTTGTCCAACTTCCTGATCATACAGTTTTCACTCATCCTTTCCAACACTGACTAATACAGAACACATGCCAGTGCTGATGCAGACCCTTCTTAAAGTATGTGCACTTCACACACAACTCTCATGGATGCCCAGATCACTCAGGGTAAGTACAGCTTGAGCAAGGAGTCAGGAGGGGAGGAAATGTAGTACTGGAGAGAAATAAAACAAAAGGGCATGCAGCCCTTACAGGGGTGGGTTCAAGAAAAGCCTCTGCACATCAGGTGTGTGTTGGGAAATTACATTACATTTTGTGAAAATGTGGGTCATAAGAACTGGAAGCAGCTCAGAAGAAAGAGCTTTTGTCTCTTTTCCCAGAGTTACCAAGCCTCTTTCATGTGGCCCGACCTTTTCTCTTTATTTCCAAAGTCAAACGTGAGCTAAACCAAACATGCCAGCAGCATGCCCAGGCATGGAAGCACTGAAGTTGGCCCCTCTTGAGTTTACAGACTTGCTGCTCTGATGGCATAAGTCTAACCAGCCCCAGATTTGAGCAAAAGGACCCCCAAAGTTCCTGCTGAGCACAAGTTTTGCTAGATATGGATTACCTAGAAATGCAGAGTATGCTGCAAGGTGTGACTGCAAAGGCTCTGAGAATATCACAGTTTCATAAGGGTTTTGAGGTACCTGAAATGTAGAAATGACAGCTTTATGTTCAAGACACATTTTGTAAGACATGGTAGCCTATAATGAGTACGACACTTAGCTAGCTAAACCAGACTTTAAAACCCTTGGATAAGATGATCTTTCATGGATAGCAATTAAAAATCATCCATCCTTAAATTTTAGATTGTAAAATATCTGCAGAAACCTACTACATGCTGTTGCCCACCTTTGCTATGAAAAAAATCACCCTTTAATTGTCACCATGACAATGCCAAGAAATTCCCAGTCTAGAACCTCTCTCTTTTCTGCCCCCACATGTGTCCAGTGCCTAATCACTACTGCTCAGAAAGGAAATGCTGCAGATCTGAATCCTACAGACCAAGACAAGGAGGTAAAACACAGCATCTTGACTCCTGCCCAGATCCTGCACCGAGGTGAGGAACTGTGCCACTGAGAGGTCTCACTAGAGGGCAGTCAATAAAACCTCTAGCAATCAATTTGCACGGGCTGAATGCCACTTTTTTGTTGTTTTCTTAGACCCTGGAGAGTGATAGGATATGAAATTTGGCCCCTTGAAATTGCTGCCAGTAGCTGTTTGTGCTGTGTTTGGGTCTTTTTCTGTGTAGAGGTGTAGAGGAGGATCTGCTCACTGCTTTATCTCCACGAGACTCCTCAGGCCTGATGGATGTGGAACATCTTTGTGAAGCTTTGAAAAACCATGAAGGTGAGACAGCACTTGATGCAGAGCAGGGTGATTGTGACAATCCCTGTCCTCACTTCTTTCCATTGACTCCTTAAGGGAAACATCACAACTTACAACAAAATATAGATAGTGTGATATGTAGTGCACTCTGAGTTGCTTGACATAAAATTGCTACTGAAGTAGTTAGTGAGGTTTAAATGTACCATGCCTTTTTTTTTATTTATTTCTGTAGTCCTTGTAATAAACTGCAATCCTCAGTGCCTCAAGGTCCTCTCTCACCTCTGTTTTCATAAATGCTTCCCAGTACCTGTCCCATCCTGTAACACCAAAAAAAAAGTATGCTATATACTTTCCAGAGAAACACAAGAACCAGATCTCAAGAGCTTCCAAGATAAATACATTCTCCAAATTCCATACATTCATCATGTAGCTTTTATTAGGTCAAAAATTTTTTTACAAGATTTTGTGTGGTTCTGAGCTGAGACACATTTTCTATCCCTATAGAAACATCTTTGTTTGCTTGATCATATATTGCACTGCTATGAAAAAGAAAAAAAAAAAAATAAGCATGCTTTCTCTAGTTTTCATGTACCAGGAACAATGACTATCAAAACTATCCCTTTAAAGCATAAACTGTTTCAGAAATACATACCACTTGATGTTCATAAAATGCATTCCTCTGGCTGTGACTACTAAGAACTCTGTTTGATGCAGGAGTTCATATTTTAAATAATTCTTAAGGTGACCAAATGTATATCAGGATCTGCTGTAATGTCCTAAATCTGATCCTGTTTTATGCTATACACTCAAACCCCCTGTTTTCTTCAAATGAAAAGATGGACAGAAAAATACTAAGCTGAAGTTTGACTAGTAAAGTTTCATCAGAAAAATCTTGTTGGTGAAATTGAATTCTTTGTAGAAGTTTCCATTTCCCATGAACACAGTAAACAGTATTTGGCTTTCAGTACCAATTAATAAAGCTCAGAGAGCAATTAGACACAAATCTTCAGCTTTTTGTGGTTGTATAACAGCTGCACTTAGCATGAAACTTCACCAGATATATTAATTACCCAAACATAGTTAACATTCTTTGTTCATGAGGGTAGCAACTGGAGTCTTTGTTTCTTAATCAATTAGAATGCTCAGTTTTTTGTTGTGCATGTGTGTGTCGCACACACAATTCATTCAAAATTGATTTTGTCCGTGATTACAAGGGTCTTGTAACATTGGCTCTGCTCCCTGTTTGGCTGATCCTATCTCATCCATCAGGAGAATAGCCTGAAGGTACTATCAATCCAGTAATTTATGAAGTAGAAACAAATAATACATGATCAGAGATTTCATAAAATATTATATTGTTTTCCTCCTTCTCTGCACCCCACAGACTTTTCGCAAACCATCCCTCTTAGACCAGAAAATGCTAAGATATATTGGCTAGCAGGGGAGTTTAATTCAATTCTTACTCTTTGCATTCACACAAAATAATTGAATGCACATGCAGAGTCTGGTTTTAAGGGATCCAGTCAGGCCTTTATCTGATTCACCTAAAGGTCTGCTTGATAGTGAATTGGCAATGAATTTCAAAATCTCTTTGCTACCTCACACCAAGCAATTTTCCAATCAGAGGAAGGACTGAGACAGGCAGAGTTAAGATTGTTCATGGAATCCATAGTGTGATACTTTGGGCACCTTTAAAAGTTCTTGAATAGCTGAGGTCAATAGCATGTGGATTTTTAATACGTATTTGTGAATATTAAAGTTTTTTATCAGCTGCATTATCATGTGGTGTATGGGACACTCTACCATACGTTTAGTGGAAAGCAGAATGTAAAGAACTGCTGCTTTGCATTTGGTTGCTTTTGTTCTTTGAAAGGCAAGGGTAATGCAGAGCCTACCAAAGTGTCTCCAGCTGTGGCTGTGGCAGTAGCCCGGCGGGGCACTGGAGTTTAAACTCCACAGGAGTTTAACAGGAGTTTAAAACAGGAGTTTAAAACCCCAGCCGTCTGCCTGGCTCCGTCCCTCAGCTGCCCAGCCATGCAGAGCTTACAGCTTGCTCTCAGGATCAGCTGTACCTACAAATTTGGGGATTTTTTTACAAATAATTATTGCCATAGCAACATTGCTCTCCGCGACCGTAGCAATAACAGTTGCAATTCATCATGTCCAGTCCCTCCTTCTCCCCTTTTCTTGACCTCTCCTCGCTAAGGCTCGAGAATCCTATGGGGAATGGCAGTCCAGGCCAAGGGAATCCTCCCCAGTGTCCAGGGGCTGGAGTTAAAAATCGAACACAGTAGCCTTGACTACACAGCCCACATCTGGAAATGCTGCTGTGTGATCTCAGAGGAGGAGCCTTCCTGGCTTGTGTGGAGCTCCAGGTGACGCCACCTCCCAGCTCCCCTGCAGGAGGGATGGCTCCTCACTAAGCGTGTGTCATCAGCTCGGAACACACGCTTCCCCTTATTCAAACCATATGGATGCATTTCATATTCTTATTAATTTTCATAGGGCTGAGACCACCGCAAGTGCTTGCTCTGCATCTTTGCGTGTTTCAGTTTCCTGAAGCAATTTTCTCTTATGTTTCAGTTAAGTACAGGCTCCATCAAACACATTATTAATTACAGACGTGGGTTGCCTTGTGCGGTATGATGTGTTCCCTCTGCACATTCACCAGAATGTCTGTTGTGAAACAGTCACACAGATACTGGCATTTTATCTATAAACTGCCTGAAATAGAAGCCTTTATAATTAAACATTGATTAAAGCTTAAATTCTGTGATGAAAATGCTCAGTTTTAGGAACAATGTTTTCCACACCCCATAGGTGCTTCGTAACATACCAAAAACCTGTTCATTTCATTGGGAATACTCACAAGCCTTTAGTTAGGCTTGCATTAAAGTACTTTGTTATGACACAATAAGCAAATAACTTCTTGAAGAGCTATGGTAGATGATAAAATCCCAGACTAGGGTCCATTATTATGTTTATGGAGTAGCTTGCTGAGTCCAACAACAGTGACATTTGGATTGACACTACCAACTCACTGGTGCAGAAATCTTAGAATCCCGAAAAAATGCTTGTTTTAAGCAAGTTCACCTTCCTATTGGCTTTAAAAAATAATACACTGAAAGGGTGTGCAATTTGCTACTCATTCATTTATTACAATTTTTCAAACCATTGTTTTCAATAGTGGTCTGTATTACTTTTCAAATATCTGTGCTCATTTGAATTGGGAAAGTGATGGAAGAGAGACAATGCAGAATACACTCATAATGAGAGTAGTAATCAAACTCCAAGGTGTAATGTTACTTTCAGGGGTGCCTAAAACCTTTCCTTTTTCCCAGTCTGCCACAATTACTCTCTTATAATTAAGACAAGAGTGTGTGTCAGTTGTTAATAATATTATTAACCAGCAATTCTTGAATAGACAGTGAAGAAAGATGTAAGCTGGTGAAGAATTAAATTGGGGGAGGACTAAAGGCAGTGCAGTTCAGACTCCTGATCACTTCTCACCATGCTAAGTCAGGTACATTGCACAGTGACGGCTCTCATTTTATTGATTTTTTTCTCTGGTGGAATTAATGATATATGGTGCAGAGAAGTAAAGAATTTGGCCCAAGAGACTTTTAAAAGCCTTCCAGTCTAAAGCAATATGGGAATTTCCTTTACTGTGACTACATCTTCACGGACCACTTCACTCTCTCCTGACACAAACAGAGCTGCTGCCACAAATGCTGTCTGTAACAAAATAGATGTTTCTCATTGATACACATTTTAAAGCAATGCCAGATTATTGTTCACTTACTAGCATTAGATTATTGTCACTAGGTTACAGTGCTGTGAGTGTCTCTGATGCAGAACAGTAAGCAAAATCTATGGAGCTGCCTCCCTCAAGTGCCTAAAATAAGTACCAAGTGTGAAGGTTTCTGAGACGTTCAGTTGAAACAGGAGGTGAAACAACACATTTAAGCTTGGGTCCTGTCCCTGCTCATCTTGATGGACAACTAAATCCATCAATTAAACAGTGACTAGCCTTTTTACATCAGTGCCCACACTGAGTGAGGAAGGTCCCTCACATGCCCATCCTGAACAGCTCTGTCCAAAAGCAAGAATGGGTGTGGATAGAGTTGAACATGAAATGGGAGTTGTTTTCTGCCAAAGTGGATTTTAGACTTAAAAGAGTGATCCAGACACTGCCTTAATGATGCTCCTCTCCACCGACACAATAATGGACATTACAAAGCTGATGCCCTGGTCTGATCACTCTTACACCAAGAAGAAAAGCAGCCAGAATCCCCATGAATGCCAGACACTACTGAAGTTTACCAGGTATTTGCAGTACTCAGGTTTCCCAAACATAGAAATCATGCCTAAAATGATACAGGAAATCCCACTGTAATAAAACACCAGCAGTGAGCAAGCACTGCCCGCTGCCTGCTGCCCCGACTCAGAGCTGTGCCAGCTGCTTCCCTCACCCCACCTCTCACACCCCCTTCTTCCAAGGGACCCTCTTAGCCTTAGCAGCCCCATGCCAGTGATGGCCATGCTGAGGGAGTTTTCCAGGAGTTGTGTTGTGCCTCTTGTCCCACGGTGCTACAGGGCTCCCCTGAACCCATAGGGAACAGCGCAGTGAGAAGGGAAGCGTCAGTGATTGTGAAAATGGAATGTGGATGTCACACTCCAGTTTCCTTGTTCCAAATACACCATCTGCAGGTGTGTGCCCACTAGAGAACACATATCCACCTTGTATCCTGCTCTTGTGCCCCAGCTGAAGAGTAAGAGAACTCATTCCTAATGAAAATCCATGACCAAAATCCTCCAGACTCCTTTGGAAGTCCCATCATTTAAAGCAAGTCTCGCCACAAGGTCAAGGTGCTGGCCTAGAGGACAGTGACTGCAGTGAGGTGACACGCATTTGCACAGCAGCATGCAAATCTCAGAGGTGACTCTGGACTGCAGGGACACAATGGAGACATAAATACTTTGTCTGGTGTCTTTGTGCCACACACAGGAGGTGTCGGGGCAGATCTGGGCAGGGTTTTCCCACTGGCAGCCTTTCACAGTGCAGTTTTGCTACTCAGGCAGCTGGCTTACCTACACTTCTGCTGCCAGGTAAACACCTGGTTTTGTGAGGGCAAACTCCAGGAAAGCCAGGGGAATTACCTTATGATACAAAAGGGTAAAACAACACAACTGGTGTTTGGCTATTTTACCTAGTAGAACTTTGGTCACTGTAAGGTACCACTGTTAAGTCAGAACCACAAAAATAGATGCACCTGGGTACTGGGTATTAACTTGCATCTCTCATTTCTTATCAGGAAAAAATAGCTTGTGGCTCTGCCAAGAAACAAACCAGTGCCCTTTAGGCAGTTCTCACCTCCCTCAGAAAAGTAGACAAACCAGCTTTGGGTAAAGCTAGGTATGCAACATAGCCCACAGCCACTGAAGCTAGAAGTAAGAGATTTCAATGTTTTTGGTGCCTCTGCCATACAGGAAGCAAAGCTTTGCATAACTATAGTTAACCCAAGTGTTTCAGGGTTATTTTTGTTTCCAGAGTCAGACCCTGAGATAAGAAGCCGACGTGCTCTGAAGCATGTAAGTGCATTTTAATGGTTGATTAAAACCTACCAGCATTCTAGTGACACCAGCAACTAAATAATGCAACAATTCACAAAACATTAAAATGGCCCTGATTGTCAGGATGGGGGTGGAACAGTGGGGAAGAGTGCATTTAAAGATAGATTTTAATGTGTTCAAGGCAGATACCTGGAGGTGAGGTAAGTCAGAAATTAAGTGGTTGCTAATACAGGAAACAGAGAAGCATATTTTTAAGAATCGTTTCATTTTTCAAGAAGGATTGCAATAAAGGAACAGAAAATGGAACAAATATATATTTCTTGCAAGTCATTTTTCCTAGGGTTTCCCCACCTGGTAATACAGCAATAAAGTTGTTAGAATTTAACATACTTCTTTTTGGAGCAACAGATTTTTCAGAGGTTATCCAAGGATACAGCCTACCTGAGGATCTTCTGAGTCTGTTGGTACCAAGTGATGAGAATCATTATATCCAAATTCAATAATTTGGATATAATTATATATCCAAATACAATGGCATTGCCATTGGACTTGGAATTTCTGTCAACAGGTGGAAGATCCCCCATGAATAGGGGTAGCACCCTCTGAATGTGTCTCAGAAAGGTGGAATAGGGTGGGAAACTATAAAATGTTTGACCATCAGAATGCCAGAGCTCAGCTATATACAGACTATCATTTCTGCATCTGAAAGAAATACAAATTAGCTACTATTGCTGAGATGTCACTGCTGTTCCTTCTGTCACTGCTCTTCCTTCTGAGGCAAATATGTGGCTTTAGAGAAATGGTAGTTTTACTAAAAACAAAGGAAAAAATAGGGAACTGGGAAAAAAGGCTGATATGACAAGAAAAAATATTAAGCAAAATGTAGCAACTTTATCAAAATCATTACAGTACCTTAGTAGCTAAGTGTGAGAGAATAAGATGAACCACAATGGACTGAGAGGTTTTTTTATTTCCTCTCAGCTACATATGTATTTATGACAAAAGAAACAGAAAAAAATTCCCTTTCTGAGCTGGCACCATTTTATATCCATTTTGCCAGGATCTGGATGACTCCACAGTTTTAGGAGCAAAAAATAGCTAGAGCAGAGTCTGAATGCAATGCAGTGATAGGTAGGAAGTATAAAGGTAGTGACACATAAAGAGTGGTAAGAGTCCAGAGAGAAAAAGACAAAAGAAGAATGGGATACAAAAAAAGGTAGAAACTGGTAAAAAGTGGAAATAAATGAGGCCCAAGGAGTAATTTCCAATAAAAAAATTCAAGAAAACTGTGATCTTGTTGTTGACAATTTACAAACAAAGAAGGTGAAAGACCTTGGATAAATTATTCATTACCCACCAAGCTTTAATTAGAGCACACCCACATATGTGTGCAAGGGTTGAGAGAAGCTTTTTAGCTAATATAACCAGTTTTAATCTGCATCCTGAAATGCTGTAGTGGATTGCCTCAAGACTTGTCTTGAACTGGAACTTTCTTAGGATGTTTATCTCAACAAACACTTTGAGGGTATCCCCTGTGTCAAAAACCATGCAAAAATGAGAAGTGTTTCCCTAACAAAGGAATATGACATCCCATAGATTGTATTGCTAATTGCAGCTATGTATTTCTTAATGACTGATTACAACATTAAAATAATTTTCTAGATCCACACCTTAAAAAAATAAAAATAATTTAAAATCACAGTTAAAGACTGCAGTTTTTCAGAGTCTGACAGAAGAAATTGATGCTTTGGGATGCATTCAGATAGCACTGATTCAGTATCAGTGCATAAAATCCATCTGTCCATAGACTCTATAAGACAGATTTATCATTCAAGTCCCATCATTTTGAAGATCACATTCAAAAAAAACCCACTGCTAGATTAATTGATAGTCCTATCTGGCAGCAGAGTTACAACAGAGTTAAAACAGACATGGAGTCAAACAATTACCATGAGATTTGGCCCCTTATTGTGTGAATGCATGGTCTTTAATATCTTTTTTTTTTTTTTTTTTTTTTTTTTTTACACAGAGTGAGGATGTCTTTGAGACCAAGAATCTGATATTTCAGATTATAATACCAGATCTGGTATTATACCTGCATATGGACAACCACATATACAAATATTCCAAAAAGAGGTGTTAAGCAGTTGTATTTACTTGATTAATATAGGCAAGCAGAGTAGTTGCAATCAGACTCTTATTTGCTCTCAAAAACAGGTCTAAATTCTTGTAGAAAAAGCCACCATCAAAAAATTGATTCTGGACAAAAAAATGGAGTTATGAAACCTAAACATCTGTCAGGCTTCTGTCACCATCAGGAGGATGGATGTGGTGGATACTCACGAATAATCATGGCTTAACCAAGGCACAGTGTGTGTCACAGCCTAATTTCTGTCAGGGTGGGAGGTGCAGTGGCTCTGACCCAGGCTGGAGCAGCATGGAGAAGTCACAAGGAGGTATTTGGTGGTGGAGCTGCACAGCCAAAGGTGGTTGTGGCAATGTTATTCTTGTGCTTTCACTGTCTTAGGAAGCTCAAAAGACCATTTGAGCTTGACCAGTTTCATACTCAAGTCATAAGGCTGCAGTTGAAAAGAAAGGATTTATGGCATTAGTAAAGGAAATAGCAAAGCCTCCTGCAGGAGTGATGTGACACTTTGAGAAGCTTTGGAAAGGGACTTGTGTTTTCAAGATTTAAAGAATTTAAAACTAAAATTAAAATATGATTTTACCAAAGATTACCAAGGACAAAGATTTCAGGAATGAGAATCTCTGCACCTACAGGGCTGATCCAGTGAGGGGAGGCTGTGCTATGGTTTGAGGAGAGTTAAAGAAAGAGAAATTCTCCATGTAAGCAGGGGAGAGCAGCTCCACAGCTCCATTTTCCCTCAGATCCAACTGTGTGCCTGCAGACCTTGCATTAAGAATCATCTATATACTTGCTTTTCCTCAAGAATGAGAATAATTCTCAAAATCTGTAGCCTAAGGCTCTGCTGCCTTTGTTATGCAAGTAAGCTACCCCCACAGCCACAAAAAATGAAGATATATACATTTTTTCTTTCATTGCAGACCCATATGTTTGTATAGTGATTACCTTTGCAGCTAACAGATGCTCTTATTTTAGGGTTCTTAAACAGAAACCCAAAATTATCTTGTATGTGCGTTTTTCTGATACAGACAGATGTGAAAAGATTTTTATTTTTTAAGTTACTGATGGAGAAAGTTTTTCTCTGCTTGCCTTCTACATTAACATTTTTTGAATAATTTATTCCCTTCTGGGTAACAGAAGCAGAGCATTTTCCTCTACCTGCTGATCACTTCTGAGCAAGATGGAAGATCTGATGGACCAAAACTCCTTTTAGGTTGGTATGACAAGGCATGATCCCTTAAATAATTCAATTCCTAGTAACAAATAACAGCCCTTCAGGCACAACACTTATTGAAATAAACCATTGTTTCATTTTGCCTTGTGGAGGAAGTGCAGAAACCACCTAAGAAGAAAAAAACCTAAGACTTTGATAGGAGATTTTGAAAGATATGCATAATTTAAGGATTACTGTAATTGACATGCCTCCTATTCTTAGATTTCTTTCAAGTCAGGGGTGTATTTAGTAGATTTGGCTCTTAAATGATAATATGTGTGAATTAGCTATTCATTCCAGTATCTAGATCTTTGCAAATCATAACATATCTATGGAAACCAATCTTTTTCATTTTCTAACTGCTGAGCTCTAGGGGCTGGGTGGTTTTTTTTTTTTTTTCCTTCTGGAGGTTACACTGGCAGATTTTAAATGGTGGTTTCAGTCTGTCTACCCAATAGTAAAATTACAACTGAAATTTCAGAACAGAGTTTGAAAATATTTTCTTCTTGGCTTGTATTGTTCTAGTTCTGCATTCCTGGACATGAAGATATCCCTTCATAAGGGCATGGAAAGCAAGACCTCTGCCCTAAGAAGAAGATAATTTAATCCAAATATGGAGAACAAGAACAAAAAGATCAAGTGAAGACATGGTGGCAGATAGTGCTGGGGGGCACACTGAGTGAAATCCAAGGGAAAGGAAGACATCTGAAGTGAGTTTTGAAAGCAAAGAAGGAATTATCTTAATGAAGGAGTGGCTGATCCAAGTGCAAAGTGTTGCTTGAGAGTGTGTGGGACTCCAGGAAAGCTTGAGACAGCAGTAGGCAAGCATTAAATGAGGGCTGTACCTCATTCCTGTTAACAGAAATTTGCTTTTGTAATTTACACCAATAAAAAGCATGTGATGGAAAAAATAATTATTTCTTCATGAAAACATCTGTTAATCAAGTGATGAACAAGCAGTTTCATACATATGTACATACACACACTCATACCTACAGAGCCTTTACATCAAAAAAAGAAGATGACAAAGGCAGCATGCAAACCAACTACAGGGTTAAAGATACTTTCTGCACAGACCTGGCCAAAATTATGCCAGAGGGCAGCAGAGAGGAGCAGAGACAGTGAGGAGGCTGTTAGACCTTGAACTACCAGAAAGACCTTTCCTTCCATACAGAAATGTAGGCAAAGAATAAGGCTGCCTTGGAAAGACAGAGAATTTCTTTGAATCCAACATATAAAATAAAGGGAATCACAGATAGTGTGGAGTAAATGGTCCTCAGAAGGACAAGAGAGAAAAGGAAGTAAGATATGAAGCCTGTGATCCAAACCCTCATGTATATCAAGTTCAAACTGTCATGAGATTAATATGGGCTCTGATTATTTAACTTATGATGATTTCATTTATGCTGAAAAAATATTCTTATTCTGAACAGCACACAGTTTCAGGTTTAAAAAAAAAAAAAAAAAAAAAAAAAGATATATACTTTGAAAGAAGGCCAGTGTGTGATGGTTTCAGCCCACTGATGTTTACAAAACAAATGTGCTAACTTTCATACTAAATCTGGTGCTTTGCTCAATTTTTTGGTATGCCCTAATTACTCACGCTTATCCCTGTCCTTGCAAATTTCATGTTTTTCAGGTCACCTCTTCCATCACCTTCTTACCAGTAAAAATGATGTAAATTACTTCACTTAGCTCCTGCTGATAATTATTGCTATATAAAAATGCTATTTATTTGAACAAAGAAAACATCACTAATTACTAACTAATAATATTGGCTAATATTGCAGCCAACAATTTTGTTGGATAATGGGTAGCATAGATATGTATTGCACTTTTATTTTCCAATACTGATCAAGAACTGCAGCAGTCAGAACAGCTCAGGAATTAAGAATATTGTAGAATTAGAAATCAGACCTAATGTTTTGGACTAGACACTGTAGTGACCTAAATTCAAGAGCTAATCCCTGTCTCAAGTAGTTTGTACTATAGATTATACCACGACAGAGATTGTGAAATGGGAGATTATGACTCACCTTTATGAAGTCACTTCTCTTCACAAATTACTCTTTTTGGAACACTGTCATCAAATAAGAGCTTTATTTATTTATACAGCCCCCAGAAGTATGTTAAACATTTGAGGGCAGAAACAGGCAGGATGCAGAAAAAAAACATTTTTTAGTCTGACAGAATCAAGAGTTTGTACATGAACTGTTAATTTTTCTTTTGTGTGAGTGTGTTTCTTACAGGGGTTTTTGTGCATTTCTTAAAGCACAGAACACCGTGTCTTATCTCTTTGCAATGAAAATTGGCAGGTAGTGCATGATACTGTCTTAAAGGCACAGAGCATGATACATCATGCCTATTCAAACATATTAACAGCTTCTTCCAGAGTGCTTTATTTGAGACATTCGACTCCACAGCGTTCTCTTAAATGCAAGAAAAAGCTAAGAAATTACATTCATAGATCTTATCCTGTAAACCTGTCTACCAAAGCCTTTCTTTTACTGTCAGACCATTAGGGCATGAATTTATTTACCTATTTGTAAATAAAAACAGAGCAACAGATATATTTCATTTTGAAATTGTATCACATGGTTCTATAATTAATTTGGCTCAACTGCTCTATGATTCCATTTGTTCCTATTAATGTAGAAGCATGTCAGAGCTTACAGAAAGTTAATCACAGACACGAAGACATAGATGTTACAATGTGCAGTGCATCATTTCCCTGCTCGTGCTGAATGTGAATTATTGTGCTAGGAAAAACTTGAACAATGCCCCAGATCCCTCATACCTTCAAGCACAGGTGTACATCAGTTTGAGCTGCACTATAATGCATGAAATCATTTGTATCTGTTATCATTTGTATGAATTTGACCCATTCACCCTTTACAAGCTCCAAAGACAGAAAAGCCGGATGGGCAGGGATGCTGGATGGGATTTCCAGAGTGTGGAGACAAGTATGGATTTTTCCTCAAGACCCTGAGCCCCCTCCTGGTTAGTCCCTGTAGAAGTGCCTGTACTCATGGCACAGTCTTAACAGGGATGAGATTTTCCAACTCCCTTCCAACATCACGTGTCTTCACCTTGGTGTCTTTATTTAAGCCTCAATATCCAGATTCTAGAGATGGTTTAGGAAAACTGTGGACAGCAGAGGCTAAAACTCTGTTCCAAAAAGCCATGCAGCTGCTGCTGAACTGTGGAGATGCCTGACTTGCCATCCATCCTGGCAGTGCCTGTGGTCCTGCTTCCAGAGGTGCCCAGGCAGCACAAGCTGGAGCTCCAGCTCTGCATCTGCAGCCAAAATCACCTAAGCCTGACATACCTTGTTCATACACACTGATACATAACAACAAGGCTGAGCTAGAGTTTTTGTTCCTTTTGCCTGCAGCATAAATAACCTGGAGATTTCCCTTCTTGGCCCATAGGGGATCAAATTCCCATTTTTTATGGTATCAGGCTTCTGGCTGGGCTGGGGGGTTTGTTCAGGCTTTCTTTGAGTGAAGCTGTGACATCAGGTAGCACAACAGACAGTGGTCACAGATTTTCCATTGAATTAAAGTATGAAAAAGACCAGTACCTACAGCCCAAACACAAAAATCCTTCCGTCCTGTTGAGCACCTTTCCACCAGGTGACAGGTGACATATGAGTTCTCCATATACTTGTCGTTTCCCTCTGCTCTTGTGGTGGTCATGAAGTTGCTCCCTGAGAGAAAGGAGATTAAACCTCTTTCTTACATGGAAAAAGACCCAAAATTCATGGCTGTTCAGAGGGAATGCTTTAACTAAGCAGACTATTAAACAAAAGATAAACACCTTCACTCTGCTTTTATTAAAATAAAAGGCAAAAAAAAAAAAGCAAAAGGAAAAGGTAGAGGAAAAAAGCAATCTTTATGGTTTCCTTAAAAAGTATTAATTATGAGGATATACTGTATGGAGAAGATATCAGGCTCAGAGTGCTGAGTAGGTGGCAGTGAATGACATAGCTCTGAGACAGGCACTTAAGAAGTGACATCCCAGTGTTCAGCAGGATTCCTTGGAGGAGGGGAGGATAGGCAACACCCCTAACCTGGAGGGGACCTTACTGCTAAGATTATGGTTTAAGTGAGCAAGAAAGGAAAGAAAGAAGAGGGTTTCATCCCTGGGGCATGGGGACATGAGCAGCTCTGGGGTTTAGACCCTGCTTGAGAAGAAGAGAGGAGACTCCTCAGCATTTTGGGACAGGGGTTTGCATTTTGGTTTTCCTCCCATGTGCAGGGAAGGCTCTGTATAAACACTGTGCTCTTTCCAGCAGGGACTTTTGCCAGATTCCTGTGCTAAAGGCTGGCATAATCTGGGACTGCAACTCCCAGCAGTCTCTGAGTTACTTTTTCCCCTCTGGCAGCTGGAGGAAAAGGAGAGGTTAAAGCATTCTTCTCGAGGAGCTGCCACCACTGATCCTCATCAGCATATCTAGATGCAAAACAGGAATTTCCTCCCCCCGCTGCAACTTCCCCCATGCCTCACCCCCAAAACCACAATTTTTTCTCTGACTCCATCAGTAAAAAGAAGTTATTACTGAAATTAAGAACATTTGTCCACAAAAGTTCCCTCCATTCTGTCATGGTTTAGCCTCAGCCCCACACTAGGTACTATGGAGAAAATTAACTCCATCCCAGCCAAACCCAGTACATTTCCTTAAAGGCCAGGACCAGCCCAGAACAGCACAAGATGGTGGATTTTTTTTTAAATCTTGTCTGCAGAAAGAAACAAGATCTGACATTCCCCAGAGTAGCATCTTTTGATGTGTAAGTATTGAATATATTGAAGCAATGTGCAGGTGATATGAGGGAATCATGAAGACTTTTGTTAGTTAATCACGGAGATCTCTGGCAGTGAAAAGCAGCAACTCAAACATGTCCTATTTATTCTTGACAGCTGTTAGCAGATGCAAAGTCACAGAAAATGTTAAAGTCACAGAACAGGTAATGAAGGCACAAAGACTTAATACAATTTCCTTCAAGGTTGCTTATGAAGCCAGCACTGTCCCATTTGACAGAGAGCAGCAGATGTTTAGTATACCTTGTTGGTACACACAGATGTGGTTCTGCTTATCAGGTACACCTGAAATCTAGAAGGACCTGGTGCTCTCCCAGGGACTTAGTATGAAATATTTGCAAATCCTTCACTGCTAATTTGAATACATATATTCAAAAATGTATGAGAATATGGTTATAATGATATGGCTAAAAAGAACAAAATCATGGCAACTTTAAAACTGAATTAAAGTATTGGCTTAGCAAACATCTTTATTTGCCTAACAGAAAAGTTGCTCTTCTCTACCTACTGGAAGATGTCATGTCTTTGTTAAATACCAGATCTCATCAATCTATTCTCCAATAATCATAACTTCAATCACTGTCACTAAAAGATGAGAGGTGACTTGTCCCCCAGTAAAAATATGAATTAAAAATATTGGTTAATAGTGTAAGGGCTCATATTTCTAAAAATTAATTCTTTTAGAAAATATTTTACAAGGTGCCACAACCCACAGTGGTCAGCACAGAAGTGTCCTCTTGGTTTGAACTTGCTCGGAGTTCTGCCACATTTCAGGATTCTTCACATTTCTGTGCCACTGATGAACTCTGCCACGGCCCTGGGGTCCCAGAGCTGTCCTCAGGGGGGTGCCTATGCCAAGAGCTGGGGATGCCCAGGGCTTTCCTGCTCCCAAGCCAGAGTGGTGAGACAGGTCCTACCTGTGAGGTCCTGTCCTGCTGCCCCTGGGATGCTCCCATGCTGCTGGACCACAGGGAGCATCCAGCCCCTACAGTGCCCTGGCAATTACTGCATGTCAGCTGTGAAATTTTATGTTTCTATTCGGTTTTATAAACAATAAAAAATAATTACAGCTGGCAAAATAAATTGTGTTTTCCAATGCATTACCCTGACCTTATGTGTGTGTGTGTCTGTGTCTGTGTGTCTGTGCCTGTGTCTGTGCCTGTGCCTGTGCCTGTCTGTTTGCTTGCTGATTTTTCTGAATTATAGTGATTTTAAAAAAAAAAAAAAAGCAGTAATTTTTGGCTACTTGTGCCAATTATTCTGTTTCTAGAAAATTCATGATAATAAAAAAAAGGATGCATAAAGGCAATCTGGCTTTATCCTAACAAAGTGCACAGAATTTAAGGAATAGAAGCAATGGTTGCCTCAGGATGCTCAGGCTCAGCAGTGCTGATGTGGCTGGTGCCAAGAGAGGCTGGGGAGCTGGGGATTTCCTTCTTCTCTCCTTCTCCCAGAACCTGCTAAGCCTAGGGGTCTCTTAACCACTCCATTAGTAAATGAAATGTTCTGCTGTCTTGGAAATCAAATGGGAAACAGAGCATCTTTATACCACTCCATAAAGAAGCAATAAAGGTGTGGAATCAGGCAAGAAGCATGGACTAGCTCAGCTGAAGGTTTTGACTGAGAAAGGTCTGTAATGCTCCTACAACAAAGAATGTTTATTCTGTTTTGTTACTGTTTCTCATAAGACAGATCTTATGATACAAGGTACAATTAATCAAATGACCAGATAACAGGTTACCCCAGGCAGCAAATGAGGATATTGTGGAGACCTCCATGTGAAGATATTGTGGAAACCTAAAGTGCAAATAACTTTAAAAGGGAGTTGGATTAATTGAAATAGGGCCAGGGACAGCTGAGAAAGATGATGTTCCTTCCAAATACAGCCACTGGTGAAGGAAGAGCTTGCACTGTGCATTGCCAGAAGTGGAAGAGCTCAGCACAGGAAGGATCCCACCCTGATCCTCACACTCTGTCCATCAGTACTGGCAACAAGTAGATGTAATGAGTGATCTTTACAGGCTGCAGCAATCCAAAGACTAAATACCAATTCCACACAAATAGCAAGTCCACTATGAAAAATAGCAGTGAGAATGTGAAAAATGTCTTTCTTCTCTCCAGGCTCTGGAGTGAAACTTCCTTGCAGAAGCTGCTGCAGGAAGCTTCATGTAAAGGCAAGAATTGTGACACTCTGGTGACAGCTATGAGCAAAGCCTCTGAAATCCATCGGCCTTGGAAGCAATGCTGAAGATTTTCCGACCCTCCTCTGTGACATATGTTTCCTCTATCACCAAAGAACTCCTCCTTTTCCTTTTGTGTGTGAATTTTCATAGGAATTGTAAGTTGTTTCTTAGACAGATGGAATGCTTGAGTCAGTGCTGTCATTTTCTTTAACAGGAAAATGGGATTTGTTGAGTTTTTCAGGAAGAGGGAGGAAGAATTTTGATAGCTCCTCCACAAGATCTTCTGTATTGTTGATGCAAAGGTTCAGAATGATACAATAATAAAATCCAAGCATAACTGCCCTTTCTAAGCCAAGAAGTGCATTTCTGTCTGTAGTTGTGAGGACAGTTGCTTAAAAATTTTTTATTACATTACAGAAATCTGCATAATACCGTGTACAAATGCAGTTTATAAATAGAGATGTTTGGGTGAGTGTCTTTACTCCTCATTTGTCCAGGGCATATGGACTAGTGTGATGATAAACGCAGTACATGCACAATCAGGATCTCTGGTTAGGCTAAATGTTTGTCTGATTCAGCATAGCATGCTTTAATAATATAATTCAATTTTTCCTCATTTTTAATGTTATTTCAGCCCGTTAACATAATTTGGGGAGCTATTATAGTTGTTACAGCTGCTAGTTTTGCCCTTAATACTGATTTCACTTATGACCTCAGTCAGAACTAGATTTAAAGTTTGAGATGATGTAAGTGAATAAGGATTATTAGATTTATTCATACGGCAATTTAAATAAGAAACTGCCTGGCTCAGAATAAACGGTAAATGAAAAATGCATGTGATTTATAGACCTGTCCACTTTAAAGATTTATACACATAGTGGGATGATTAAGTAAGAGACAGACCTGATTACATGAAATATGTAATTTTTGTAATGCAATATTGGAAGCAAGCTGCTAAACAGCAGCAGCATAACAATGATTGCCCCAACAGCTTTTATTACAATATTACTGTACAGCTGGTATGCAGCCATGCAAACACAAGCAGCAGGCTTATGACCATTTCTTTTCCTTGACAACTGGTAGATGTTGTTATGTTCCCATGAAAAGCATCTTCCCCTCTCAGAGGCTGCAGTACCATCTCCTGGAAGCAGGCTGTGGGGCTGTGGCTGCCTCCAGGCTTTGCCTACCCCTCCCATCTAAGAGCACCATTTCCCTGTGTGTCTCTGCTTTCCCAAAAATGTGTGCACAAGCATCTCCCAAGGCTGCAGGCCAAGATCAGGATTAAACTCTTGATTACACTCTTCTGTATCTGAAATAGATAGAGATTTCTAAGGCTTGGCAGAAGCAATTGTGCCACTCCATCAGAACCTGAGAAGGTCCACATGCATCACCACAGAAACAACAGGACTGGAAAAAATCCTCTCATTTTTCTACTACTTAACAGAAAGAAAAAGCTCTTCTTTTGCTCTTCATCAAGCTTGAAAAGCAAAAAACTAAATATATTTCCTTTCATGGGTTTTAAGGGTGAAAGAAGGTGCTGTAATTATTTAGCCTTTCTACCACAATAAAACGCAAGCTGTGGACCTCCCTTCAGCAATTCCACCTGTCTTCCCCTTTAGCTGAGAACTTGGTGAATCCCTCAATCTCACCACTGCTGCAGTAAGAATAACACCAGTGAGGTCTGAGCATTGCTACAAACTGTTGTGCCTCCTAAGGAAGGCACTGTCTCTGCACACAAGAATAAAAGAGCAATATGATCTGTGGTTATTGTTGCTTTTTTGTGTGTTTGCATATTTTCTCCACGTGCAGAATTGAAGACTACATGGTAAAAATTGACACATTGTGTACAGAGATATTAGGCAATGCAGTTCTATATGAATTAAGACATATTTTAGGAGAAGGCTCAGTAAGTGTGTTTCAAACCAGGGGGTCTTCCATAACATAATTTGCAGAGAGCGAATTGACCCAGAAAATTTTAATCTAAATCCCAATCTGATTTGTATAAAGTAATTTAATTTCCTCCCTAGTAGTTATATGGATTTTATCAATTATACCAATTAAATTGTCAAGCAGATTTATTGACCAGTCATCTACAAGACACTTTCTTTGATGTACTATTCTGGTGTCATCAACTGGTCATGAATGTCTAGCCTTAGTATTTTGGTGTTATTATGTGCAGCTCCAAAGAGAAGATTCTATTAAATGAGTGTTGTGAACCAAATGTTGAAATGAGGATGGAAAGCTCCTTGTTTTGAATTGCAGACACAAAATTAAAGGTAATGGCAGATGCAATCCATTTAGATGCTTAGCTATTATACATGGAAGCCATGCATTTGATTTCTGACCTCTGAGTTGCACCTCAGTTAGAGATCTCATTGCTAATAGCTATTATCTGAATTTAATAATTCTTGCAAAAAATTCACATCCAGTAAATTTCAAATATAAAAATTGAGGCATAAAATTAAAGCTTGGCTTTGAACTTGCCAACTCACGTTTTTCAGTATGTTGCATTTTCTCTATTGCCTGAGTTGTAGACAAAGGGCAAAACTTTGTTCCTGTCCATCCTGAAACATTTTGTTATTAAAATAATTTTTACTTTGTCAGAACAGATTACTAGAATCAGACATCTTGCTTCCATTGAATGAGTCACAGTGCAACTTCTCTGTGACCTTTTCCTAACTTACTTCTACAAGTTTGCCAAATGAGAATACTACAAGAAAAAGAGTCAAGAAGTTACAGATTTTTGTAGTCAAGGCAAAAACAGAATGTGTAGTTGATAATCAAGGGAGGTTGCTGTGGAGCATATTCAAAAGTCTAAAGGCAAAAGTTAATGCCAGTAATGAACTTGACACTCTGGAGTGCTTTGGTGCCTACTTGGTGACAAGACCAAGAAGTTTGCAAAAATCAATAGTATGAGATGGCAAACAGAACTGATATGTGAAAGACACATATTTTTTGGAAAGAAAATAACTTGTTGAAGCATTGAAGAGCTACTAGGACTATTCCAGAAACATCTGGCCACATGCCTAATCTCATTTTTTTTTTGTTAAGCCTGACTGTGAATGGATACTTTAGCCAACAGCTCTGTATCATTCTAGTGAATGATGTAATGAAAGATATTTCATTATGAATATGAAAGAAGAATAACAGCTATGTCAGTGCCAAGCTCAGCCTTGAGGAGTAACCTTCAGGGCAGCACTCCAGGGAAGGATCTCCACACACCTTAGGGAGGTTTGCTAGATGTCCTTGCCATGAAAATGTGGGACTGGCCTCTTACAGAATATCGACTGTTAGTTATATCCATTATTAGATTATGTGTCGTCAGGTTTACTCAGCAAAACATGCTTTGCTGCTGGAAAGGTGTTATGAGCCCTTTGGTTTCTTCTGCTCGACACTTCTGACTCTCACTTCCGTATCAGGGCCTGCACAGCCTTGCTGATGCCAGCCACAGCCAGGAAGCACCTGGCTTTCGTATCCTCTAAAAACAGCAGACCCTTCACTCAGCCTTATCAGTGATCAGCAGACCCTCCTTGCTCAATCCATCACTGATAAGCTGTAAATAGGACAAAGTTCAAGCTGCTGTATCCCTGCTCAGGCAGAGCACCTTGCTACAGAATCTTAGGCAACTATTTTCTGCTACAGAAATTTAATAGTTTGGGCTGGGTTTCTGGTCTTCAGTGCTTAACCTAGCTGTAATTATGCAGGACTGTGATTTAAGGAGACAGTGTCTCATTCCTTATTAGTATTTTAAATAACACATTAAAAGGTTTAATTTTAAATGTACATACTGGTATCATCTGAGTGACTCAAGGAGCAGTATGGCACAGAAGAAAGAATCATTAAATGAACTCATTCATCAGGCAGGTCAGCATCTGACACCACGGCGGGAGGAAAACAAGGTCAGCAGCAAGGTCCTTGTAAGATCCTACTCCAGAAAAGACTGATGGATCTCATTTAGTTCTGAACAAAGTGATGGGAAGGATATGAGTTGGCAGCAATTCCCATCTCCTTCTCTGCCAGCTCCTTTTGGCCACTCCCATTGGTGATGCTGCTTTGTGAGCTGTGCAGCCAGCAGCACCTCGGTGGGTTACCCAGCAGGTGGCTGTACTCCCTGCACCAACTCACAAATCCATGAGGGATGGTTTCTTTTTACATTGCCTTCTGTGAAGAGCTGTGCCATTAGTGAATTTTAAAACATGCCCTGCCAGGTGACCAAATAAAAGTTCTGTGTTTGAAATTATGTCAAGTTTTTATTAACGTTCCCTTTCTTTTAAGTATTTTAAAGAGTGCTTGAGAACATGGTGGCTGAAATTGGATTATGGGACTTAAAGTCGATTTCATAATTAAGGTATTAATTCTATTTACTTTATTAATTTTATTTATTCTGTTCTATTAATTCTGTGTGTTCAATACACAAGACAGAAGAGTGTGGTTCAGCCAACATGGAATTTGCACATAAATGCAGGTAGCAGAATTCATCACTAGCAAAACTCATCACTAGCAGAACCTATGTTCTCTGTTGGTTCTTCAGATATTATTGTTATTGTTACTGTTATCATCCCTGTTGGAATTTTAGTAACAGCAACTATATTAAGGGATTTAAAATAAATAAGATGCAGGACCCCAGCAGATAGAAGAGATTTCAGCTTTTTATTTAGGCATGCATAACTGGTGCCTTCCAACATGTTCCTCGCTTGGAGAACTGGTGCAAAAGATGTTTTGCAAAAGATTTTCAATCTGGCAATAATGAACTGTTTTGTGTAAGTTATCTCAACTGTAAAGGATGCCACAGGTGAACACAAGCAGGTGCCCAAAAGAGACCTATACTGATGCTGAAAATGTAATTAAAAAAATAAAAAATAAAAAAATACACGGGGTGGGGGAGAAACAATAGAAAAAAGTAAATGCTCCTCAAATGGTGCCCAAGTAAACACAGTGTTAGTAATCCCTTTGCTTGCAATCATCTTCCAAAAGAAAAGGCTTTATGAGAACATCCAGCTTCAACATGCATTTGGTCTAACCAAGGTGAAGATGCACCCTTTACAAAGGTAGAAGCTGCTGTATAACACAGATAATATGACACTTTCTACCTTTTTCACCCTTTCTCTGAAAGCATCTCCAAGCCAAACTGGCTGTATACACTACATTGTCGACACAAAGCAATCCAGTAGGAGAGAACCATAGAATCATGCATATTTAAGATATCAAAAAGGAAAAGACAGCGGAAAGACATTTAGGAATATTTAAATATTTTGAAGATAGAGTTACAAGATATGTAAGCATTAATAGGCACTGAAGTGAGTTTCAAAAATCGCTCAAGCGATTATCAATAGCATAAAGGCAGCATGACTAAGAAAACTCAGAGCTGAAATATTTTCTTCCAGGCACAACAAAACACTTTCTGACAGGTGTGGATCTCTAAATCTTTGAAATCCTAAGAAAAAATCTTTTGACCTGCTGTAGCCAAAGAGAAAACTCCCATGTTCCTGTTGAAATCTCCAGTCTTACACAAACTCCTAAAATTGCTAAGCCTTTTAAGACTGAGGTAAACTGCAGAGCTACTTCTCCAAACTCTTTATGTTCCAGCAAATCCTCATGAGTCAAAACATGTTGGCATTTAGCCATGAACTCCATTGCTAGCTGGATGCTATCTTTCCAAATGCTGTGGCTGCAAAATGCAATGCAATCTCCCCTTTCACCTTGCACTATCTTTCCTTTCTACCCTAAGTTACCAGTGACAAATTGTTCCTGGCATACAACTGCATCAATTAGGAAAAAGAAACCAAATATAAAAACATCTTGAAAGCACCAAGTGTTCTGCCTCTACTGTTTTTCTCTACTTTGGTAGTTAGTGGCCAAAAGTAGAATAGTGCTTCAGGCTCTCAAGAGTTAAGGCATTGACTGCCTCCAAAAAGTCAGGGCCTCTTATCACACCATATATCCTTGGATTCCACAGATGCCACTACTATGGAAGTGACAGCTTCAGCTGAAAATGAAATGGAAATGCAGTTTTTTCTACTGACAAGTGCTAACTAAGTTTAGTACATGATGACTTCTGTCCTCTTCCCAAACAAAGCCAACACATTCCTGCCGCATACATCAAATTATTTTATTTTCTGCATTTCAGTATATTTTATTCTGTTCAAGATTGTTTAAAGGATGTCCTTCTTGGATTGTTTTTATTCCATCTTCTTTTCCTTAGTTTTCAGCTAGTGTCCCTAGTGGGGTTTTTTGTTATTGTCTTTTGGCTTTCAATGTTTGGTCCTTTTTTTAATATGGATCTATCACTTCTTACTTATCACCCTCTCCAGGAAGAAGTCAAGTGTTCCTCAGGTTACAACTGTTATTTCCACAAGTCTTGTACTCCAAACATATCTCTGTACATGAGTGCTGTCTTCTCCTCTGACAAATGCCAGTGAGACTGTGTTAGTAGGAGGAGCTGCAGTCTCAGCTGGTCCCCAACTACTGTCTGAAGAAGGAATAAAGCATTAAGACACAGATTCACAGAAAGCCCATCTATACAGGGCTGCCACCACCTCTTCGGGTATTAAGATCAACTGATGTAATTAAAAGATGCCACAGAGGAACAAAGTGAATTTCCCAGAGCTAAGGCTACTGGGACAGGACAAATGGCCTGCCTTGAGGAAGATGGAGAGGGAGCTGGATCAAATCCAGGCACACCTTAAAAAAGACAGTGTTGAATGTTGGATGTCTACTATGTTTTGAACTGTATGTCAGCAAGGGAAAATGATACCTCCCATGGTTTTGAAAGGAATTGGCATTTATTTTATGTTCTCCAGATGGTATAGAGATAAAACACTAAGTAGGTGGATGGTATGGGTCAAAAGAGAAAACAAGGACCCATCCCTTCCTGTGGGAGACTGCTGTGCATGGGGAGAGTGCCAGCATGGGGGTCAGCCTGGGTAAGTATTTGAAGAAGGAGAGTTGGCAGCTTGAATCTAGGGGATGGGTTGTGAAAAGGAAGTGCATTTCAGCTTCATACCACTTTTTAAAGTCACACACTTAACCAGCTAAATCTGTGAATGAGTGGCTCATTGCCCAAGGGACAAAGCTGTTTACTTTTCACTCTTTCAATATCTAGAACTTAAGGTCTTTCTGTTTTGAGGCATAATAGATCTCTCACCCGTGACGATAGATAGATAGATAGATAGATAGATAGATAGATAGATAGATAGATAGATAGATAGATAGATAACAGATAAATAGATTTAGATCTGTATCTCCTTATATCCCTTGCAAGGAGGTATAGTGAGAGACAAGACATGAAAACGTGTGTATTAGACCTGGTTAGGAGGACTTCATGAGCCACTCTCCCATGATCTGTGTCCAGCTCTGTAAGTCATGGCCTCAGCAGCACTAATGCACCTCTTGCAGAGCCCTTCCAAAGGATTTGTAGTAAGAGAATAGCAAGATACATGATCCAGCCTGGTATTTATACAACGATTTCACTGGCATTGTCCCTGTGCATCTGACATAAAGGAGAACTGGTTTGAGTGTGTGAAAGTAATAAAAATGTGACGTGCAGAAAATGGGTTCCAGGCCCATGCTCAGCTTGTGCCTTATGACTCAGAAAAAGCCACCTGACCACTGCAGACTCATTTGCTTTTTTTCCTTACTGCTCATACAAACACCTGTAATGAATTTTTTTTTTTTTTCTTTTGCAAAGCACAGAGTGAAAATTTGACCAAAATTAACAAAGAGGGTTTTTCTCTGTTGGTTTTATAGCTAACACTGTCAGGACTGATAATTGAAGCCACTTATGCATAGATTTGTGAGAGAATAGTTCAACCCAGTACAAGTTAGAATCTCCTACAACACAAAAAGTATGAAAGTGAAACTAGAACAGGGGCATCTGTTAGGGAAGTAATAAAACTGTTGCTACTTGGTCACAGCCAGGGTGACAAACTTAATGTCATGGTGAGAAACCAGTTAGATGAAAAAGTAGGAAAATTATTACAGTCTAAAGCTAGGCAACAAATTCTTGACATTTGTATGTTTGTGATTGACAGCACCTGCCTGCTGTAAGGGTCCAAACTTAACACTTGTATTAGCTGCCACAATCACTTAACTGCTACTCCATCACTAGCATTCTGCTGGAAATGCTCTTACGGTAAAAGAATCTGTCCCTCCTTTTCAACATTGGCATGAAGCACACAGGCATGATGGGGACCAATGCACCAGTCTAGCATAGCAGAATCAACACCAAGTAGTTGAGCAACATACTTATTAAAGCTGATGTTAATGTTTCCCTGAGAGAAGATTATCTAAATAGGTTACCCTGATTAAAAGCATGTTTCATGAGAAGTAGGTTCATAAATTGAAAGAATCCAGAATTATGTATGAAATGTCATATGCGAGCAACTTTGTTGATGTCTTATTAAACAAAATTAGTTGCTATCAGAATTTAGCATAAGGAAAAAAATCCAGTTATTTACTAGATTCACTGAATGTTAGGCTGAGTATTTGAAACTAGTGAAAGATTTCTCTGGAATTAATGACTACAGATGCACTTAGGAGGCTGTTAACAGCTGGGATTCAATCACCTGCAGCTCCATACATCAACACAGGTACAGTCTTTGTTCTCTAGGAATTCACACCAGGAGTCTTGTAAAACCATTGTGGCACTTACCTGGGTTATGTGTCTAGCTTTTCTGTATGCAGAGACAAGTGTAGGGGACCACATGCCATAGGGATCAACTTCCATTTCCATTTAAGTAACTCAGGAGAAACACTGAGAAGTTATTGCATTGCAAACTGAGGGAAAGAAGGAGAAGGCAGGTTTCATTTTTATGTGCCCAGGCAGCCAGGAGGGCCAATCCTGTCCTGGGGACATCAGGCACAGCATCACCAGCCAGGCAAGGGAGGGGACTGTCCTGCTCTGCTCTGAGCTGGGGCAGCCTCACCTCGAGTGCTGGGGGCAGCTTTGGGTGCAATAATATAAAAAACCCATTAAGCTGTCAGACTGTTCAAAGGAGGGCCACAAGGATGGTGAAGTGTCTGGAAGGGAAGCCTTATGAGGAAGTCACTTGGTCTGTTCAGCCTGGAGAAGACTGAGGGGAGACCTCACTGTGGTCATCAACATCCCCAGGAGGGGAAGCAGAGGCACAGACACCCATCTCTTCACTCTCGTGACCAGTGACAGGACTCAAGGAAATTATGTGAAGCTGAGTCAGAGGAGATTTAGGTTGGATACCAGGTAAAAGTTTTTCACCCAGAGGGTAATTGGAAGCTTTTGGACAATGCTCTCAGGCACATGGT
The DNA here is from genome assembly GCA_030060385.1 of Muscicapa striata striata. Classification (NCBI taxonomy): domain Eukaryota; kingdom Metazoa; phylum Chordata; class Aves; order Passeriformes; family Muscicapidae; genus Muscicapa; species Muscicapa striata. Next base: position 1,138,819 of record JAREIS010000041.1, on the reverse strand, counting down.
GTGACTCTTGCGGTGTCCTGTGCAGGGCCAGGAGCTGGACTCCTGATGGGTCTCTTCCAACTCATCATTTTCTTTGATTCTATGATTTTTCTCAGTCTCAGATCCAGCTTTTAGTCAGACATAGTGAAGCCAATGGTCTCTTTTTCCCTGAGCTGCCAGAGCAGGTCAAACTGGTATAAATTGTCATATTTGCTGTGGTGCTGAACTTGACTAAGAGATTTGGGGAGGTCCCTTTTTTAAGGGATCCATTCTAAAAGGAGTGCTCATGCTATAACATTATCAATGTAACAGTCTTCGCATTGATTTCTCAGTAAACATGCACAGAAAGAATACTGACTTTGCAGATCAGGAGGAAGGGCTGACTGTCTATGTAGACAGTGTCTGATGTACAAAATAGTCACAGCATTGTTTGGGAGAAGGCACACCAGGGCTCTCTGACACCAATGCCCTCTTTGAGGGACAGTGTTAACGGAGCACACACTTGTTCATCACTATTTCAGGGCAGGATTTTAAAGTTCTGGATATCGGGAGCCAGAGACCTGAACAGAATCCCTAAATCTGCCACCATAGAATCTCTTCTTGTGAAGGTTATCTCCAGTTTAAGGCACCTGGGCCAGCCTGAGGTTTCAGTCCCTCTCCAGTGGCCTGCATGTGTTGCTGTGGGTCTTAAGGACCACGATTTAAAACTCAGTTCAGACGAAAACCTAGCAGCCAAAAGCAGTTCAGAGCTTCTATTAGACATTTTGAACACAACTTGTTGAAGACCAAACGACTGAACAGGCCTGTTTCATGTACATGCTTGCAGTGTCCTACAGTGGCCACACAGAGGCTCTTGTCTCCCTTGGGGAGTGGGATGTGCAAAGTTCCTTCTCAGTTGCTTGCAAGAAATTCTACAGGCTATATTCAATTGTCATATATTTTCTTATTATCAGAAGACTTGATCTACGAACATAAAAATTATGTGCAAAGCTTCTGACCATGCTGAACCCCCGCCGCCAAATAAAAGATGTAACACCAATGCATAATGTGGAATATAAGGACTTGTGGTGGCTGTCTCGGCTTTTAGGCAGTGAATCATGATTGTAAATGTATTTACCTTAACACACATATCATTTATTTTTTCCCACAGCAAAATCAACTTTACTTCTACTTTAAAAGCCAGAGATCTCACTGTGGCATTTAAAAAAAATGGCAATGGAAGTCTTTATTTAGATTTTTAAAGAAAATTGTTACTTCGTTAGAATTCAAGAAAAAAATTTGCAATAAAACGTTAGGGATACTGTAATACACTCATAGTGTGGTATCACACACAAAAAAGGGAAATGTCATCTGTGATAACAGCGAAATTGAGAAACTGCACCCGTTACACACAGAGTTATCACTGGAGAAGTGGCACTTTCAGGGTCTGCCCGAACAGCCCAACGCTCTGCAAATGCCAAAACAAGTCTGAAACACTCAGATAAGTAGAAGTGATGAGAAGTGATAAGAGACCTTTTCAGAGGACAGAGAGAACACAACTGGAAAATACATCTCTAGCATGTGCGAGAGTAAGTTCGTGTAGCGCTGAGCAGACGCGCCGAGGAAAACGCAGGTCGATGGGTGGGAAAGAAAAGGCACTGAAGATACTTAAGCAGCAGGTTGATTGCTGTTAAAACCTGTATCGCCATCCTGTAATCCTGTAGTTTTGTTTGGAGATTATATTGACCGGAGGTTATGGAAAATCTCTTAGCTTTTTTTTTTTTTTTTTTCCTTCCGGCTGCTCCCCTTGTAACTCGTCTCTTTTATTTCCAGCTCGCTTCAGCAACCGCACGCTGTTCCTGCCACAGCGCACAGGTGGGATCCGGGCCCGCTGTGCGGGGTGTCCCCGTCCCGTCCCGTCCCGTCCCGCCCCCAGTCCGCGGGCAGGGCCGGTGCGGGGCGGTGAGGGGAGCGGGGCCCGGCCCAGCGCTCCGCGTCCCCGGAGCACACGCACCGCTGAGGGCCAGCGCCAGGCAGCCGTGAGGCAGCGGGCCCCGGACCCGCTCCGCCGGCCCCGCCCGGCCAGCCGCCCGGGTGGAGCCGTGCCCCGCCCCGCCACCGCAGGAGGATGAGGCGGCGGCGGCCCCGGCCGAGGCGGCTGCCCCATGGCGGAGGTAAGGGAGGCGCGAGCGGCCCCGGCCGGGCGGGGAGGGCGGTCTGGGGTGTCCATGGGGGACGATCGCTGGGGACGCGAAGGAGGACGCTTTTCCCACAAAGGAAAGAAAAAAATAAGGGTCTGGCGGGACTCGCACCTCCGGCGGTGTGCGGAGCTGTCCCGCAGCTCTGCCCGCGGAGCGACCCGCACCGGAGCGGGACCAGCCTCCAGAGCTGCCCTGGCCCGGGCACTCCCCGGGCCCCAGCGCCGCCGTCACCTGCCGGGCAGGGCTGTAAGGCCGGGACGGACAGTTCTGCTTGGCATTTCCTCCGGCATCGCCTGTTTCTCCATGTGGGCACACGGGCTGCTCAGGAATATCAGGAATCAGCTTCTCCAGAGCGTTTCACATGGTGCACCCCTCAGCGGGAGGTGCGCGTCGTAGTGCGGTCACTGCACTTGGCAGGAACATTTCGGGGTGTCACTGCCAGGGCAAGCCTTTATCTGCACTCCGTGATCAGCACGGCAGTTTCGGAGCTCTGCAGTGAGCACCAGCAGCGCTCACTGACCGCTTCTGTCCCTGTTTGTTCGCTGCTCGTGCTGCGCTTCTGTCGCCTTGTGCCCGCCCCGTGTGTCCTGCACAGAGCCAGAGTTGTGCACAGCTGTAGCTCCAAGATTAGCCAAGCCGCTCAGCCGCCGGCTTTTCCCAGTTAAATTGCGGTTGGGAGTAGCGTTTCATTGTTTCCTGCGTAGTTTATGATCTGGGACTTTTGTGATGCGCTTCGTGGGTACAAAAGGTGTGGGAATGCCAAGAGGTGGGCTTGTGACTCTGATGTTCAGTACGTTTTGAAATACGAAGTTGGACTACCAACATTTTTCAAGTTGGTTTTGAACAATTGTGAATAGCTGGTTCCTACAGTGAATTGATAGACCAGCATCATCTGGTAATTGTTTAATTTGTCATGCATAGTAGATTTTATTTTTCTTTTTAAATTTTCTTTTGGGTTTTTTTTTTTCTTTTTCCCTATTTCCCCATGCGTTAACTTGGTTATTTTTTGTAAAGTAGTTGCAAAACTAGTTTCAACACCCTGACTGTAAAGGGATAGTGGCGAGAAGATGATTCATTTCTTTGCTAAATGTAGGTCTGGGCCTCTCTCTTTTGCACAATGCATTTAAGTGAAATAATGATTGGAGCAAGATAAGGCATTGTTCAGTTCTTGAAATATAGTGTAAAGGGATATCTATCTGGAAACCCCCCTGTATCTTTCATGGATGTCTTTTGAAGCACATGGCAGGTCCAAAACATGAAACACGGATCAAAAAGTAGGTCTTTGTTTTTAAAGTGACCTTTGGTACCTTTGACTGAGTCTACTTATGCTGTCAAAATGTTATTGTAACAGCATAATGTATTCCAGAGTGGTTCAGTTGATTTATAACCTTCAATTTGTAAAAATAGATTCAAGCTATTTTTAGCATTTCTGTTATCCACACTAGATCAGGACAAGAAGTCTATGTAAACAGATGAAAGTATTTGTTTTTTTCTGCTTGGTATTGTGTGGCATCATGAAAAGTTTGCAGCTGGATTTACCCATTTCTGGATTGATTTTATTCATTGGACTCCAGTCCCTGCTGAGAACATTGCTGGCAGCACAATGCAAGCTGTTGGTCCTCATCCTTTGAGATGTGGTACTTAAAACTACTCTTGAAGAACACTGCAGGTGAAAATTAATTCAGTGGCCAAAGCATGCTGTTGGAGCATACTAAACTGCAGGGCTTTGCCTGTTTTTCTGTCCTGTGCTGAGATGAGGTGCAGTGTTAGAACAGCCTGAGCACTTTGGTTTTGACAAGGAGTAAGGTGAATAGGCAGGTTCCAACACTCAGCTTGCTGCCCAGCAGTCTGGGATCAGCCCTAACCTTTGTATTCCCAGCAAACTGTTTCACTCTGTGTGTTTCTCTAGTCAAACATAGGCTTGCTGAGGAAACGTAAACCTCACAATATTTTATCACCTTAGTAGTAAAAATAGCAAAATATATTTCCTCTGAAACACATGCTTTAATGGAGAAAATAATCATGCTACCTCAGTGTCTTGCTGCTCTTTCTTAGATGGATGTAACAGAACCAGGGATAAAAGTGTTTGTACCACTGTGGAGAATACATTAAAAAAAGGCTTTTTGTTCCAAACTCTTCACTGTCCATACTGCCCTGTCCTGCATCCCTACAGCAGGTCAGAGCAGGTGTTGGGAGATGTGCCCTATGGCTTCGGGTACTAGTTTAATGCCTCTGCACTGCTCTGGTCTGGGTCAGCTACAGAGTCAAAGCTTGTAGGTTTTGTTCTCAGGGATGTTTAAAATTGAGACTAAGTTCCATGAGAGCCATGAGTTTAGAGGAAAAGAAATTAAAAAGCAATAAACGTTTGCTTTGGATAACTGGAAAAGCATGCATCAGTTCATGCAAGGAAATGGATTAATTTCTATGGTAATGAAAGGTGGTGATTCAGGCCCTACCTCTTTGCAGAACACTGGAGACCAAGAGTACAGGCTCCAGTGGGCATGTTTGCTAAGGAAACAGATAAAAAGCCTAAAAGTGCGCCAGGTCTTTTCTTTGGGGTGATTATTTCTCATGCTACTTTTTTCCCCAGATCCAACTTTGTGCTGCCCCTAGTCTTTCTCGTCACAGTTTGCTGGAAAAAGAGATTGCAGTCCTGCTTTGTTGAGTTTGTGGGGTTTTTTTTTAAGAAGGGTTTATAATGGGACCACCACTTGCTTCTTAATATTCAGCTCCTGTTTGAATCTTGACATCCCCTATTGAAAACAGGGTGCCTGACGTTTTTTGTCCTACTGAAACTTACTCACACAAGTAAGTCACATTGAATAGGCCACATTGAATTTATCACACAGGTAAAGTTGGGCATATCTGGTTATTTTTCCCCAATGTGCTCCTAAAGTATTATTTCCTCAAGGAAATAGCTTATTTTAAGGAAAACTAAAACTGAAATTTAGAGGCACTGTGTGACTGTGTGCATTTTCAAGTTTTAAGCTCAGAAGGAACCAAAAAAAGGGGGAGGCAGGGGAAAAACATGTAGCTGACACTGGGTATGAGTCTTACATTGGTGGGGAAAGGAGAGAAGCCATTTTACAGGCACATAACTTGGGTTATATTCCATGCCCCACTCTGCCAACTGCACTTTCCTTAGGCTTCTCAATATTATGATGTCTTAACAACATTATTGAAGCTCTTACACTAAGCCCTAAGTCTGTAGGAAAAATGAATGATGCATTTGGAAAATGCATTTTCCAAAACACCTTAAAAACTGTATGTGGTGGAACAGGACGCCTGAGTTGCTGCAAGGTGTGGCATCAGTCCCATATGTATGGTAATAGTACCTCCAAACAGAGAAAGCCTCAAGAAGCTTGTCACACAGCAGTGTCTTAGCTGAAGGTCTTGCAAGGGTTCAGAACTGCTCTACTTGATTCAGTGATTTTTCTTTTCCCTTTCTTTTTTGTATATCAATGTTTCTATGCATGTGTTTATGTATGTATGTATGTAGACATTTGAAGAAAGGGTGTTTAAAAACTCAGTGGTTTTTTTATCTTTTACTGAATATGCATGGGAAAATATTTAGATTAGCATTTAGATTATGTGTAGCTCTTCAGCTTTTTCTCTGTGTTAGTCTTACAGTAAAAATGTTCGTTCAAATCACATGAACTCCAGGCACTGATGCTGCCCATGCCAGCAGAAGAGGCAGTGGCTGAATGAGAACAGGAGTTGCTGTGCTGGATCATTGCACTCCATGTGAAACAAGCTCCAGCTCAGGGTGGGACAGAGAAGGGAGGTTCTGCTCCCACACAAGTCAAGTAGGTTTGTTATATCTGAATGTATTGCATTCTTCCAACAGATATTTGAGGCCCTTCCCAAGAGCTGAATTCCTGCACTCAATTAAACAACACCTGCTCTAATTAATAATTAACAGCATAACACTGCTGTTGTTTATGAAATACAAAATTTAAGGAATAAGATGCACAGTGGATAATTTGTGTTGTTTGTACTGTTGTCTCTGTTACTTTTTAGAAAGGGAAGTTTGAGTCAGGTTATGCAACACCTCATATAAGCACAGTTCTTTGAATGCTGTCAGAGGCAGAGTTTTATGGTATTATTTATGGTATTAAAGGGTGTAATCCATCCCATACTTTGAATGCATTTGAAATATTTATGTTGAGTGAGAATAATTTGAGTTGTGGATTTTTTCTTCTTGTTGAGTGTCAAAGTTTGGTAAAGTGAAAGTTAAGTAGGAACCAGGTAGGCTTTTCTGTGAAGGTTTTTCTCCAAAGGCTTTCCTCTAGTCCATTTGAGAGCTTCCCACTGAAGCTGTGTGCCTAACTTACAGAACATATTTCAGATTATTTTCTTTTTTTCTTTTGCATTCATTGAGCAGTAGGACATAGCAGTATTGCTGTGGAGTTTCTGTCTGGAAATAGGTAAATGGGCTGGGTCCCTGCTTGTGAATAGCCCTTACCTCTTAGCCAGAACTGACCTTAAGGAGGTGAGAGAAGGACTTCATGGTGTTTCAAAAAGAAGTGGCATAAGAGAAGAACCTCGGACTTAGTCTTGAAGGCTTTGAAAAAGCCTAGTCACAGGGGGTTTCAGGAGGGTGTTAGAGGAAGTTGGAGTTGTGGTGTAGGGCTGACTTAAACCAGTGTTTTCCTGCTCTCTGGAGAGTGGCCAAAGTATTCTCAGTGCAGGGGGTTCAGGAAAAGTGCACGTGAGAGTAGATGAGGGGAATATCAGGCATAAAGAAGGAAGAATTAATGTGGTAAATGTGGAAAAGAGAAGAGGAATTACAGATGAGGGTCAGAGGGAAAGTGAAGATACTCAAATCCTGGAGGAGCTGAAGTGTCAGACTGTGACTTTTAACCATGCTCCCTATTCCAAGCTGTGAGTTGGCAGCATTTGGTGTTGCAAAGAGGCTGGTAGCTTGGAAAAGCTGGGAGTTGAATAAGTTGGATACCTGAGAAAGTATGTTTGCCTAGGAGGACTCAAAAGGAAGACATCTGGAACTGAACTGTGGACAAAGTTTTATCTGAAAGAGTAGTCCCTGGGTAATTTTATCTCTATTCAGTACAGACTGAATATCATACCAATGAAGGGTATACAGCCACTCTATGGTAAAAGTAGAACAGGAAGGGAGGGAGGTGTCTTACTGATGTCAAGTAGTTCAGTGACCACAGAAGAAAATATCTTGGAGCACCAGAGGCATAGAAAGAGGGTTTGGGTTTGGTGGGTTGGTGGTTTTTTTTTTTTTTTTTTTTGTGTTTTTTTTTTTTTTTTGGAGGGAGGGGCACATTGGATTTGGTTTGGTTTTTTTTACTGTGCTTCATCTGGAAGAGTGACTGAATAAATTCAATTACCCTCATCACATTTACTCTCAGGGATATTGCATACTTTACTGATACCAAAATTGGCTAGAAAACGAACTTTCAAACACAATTTGAAGTATTAGAAAGCAGACATTCTTTATTCTTAGTGCACTGAACACACCCAGAGGATATCTCGTGTAATCGGGTGTATTGTGAAACAACAAGACCAAGACCATGCATATTCATTACAGTGTACTTCCTAGCTAATACATAAACATCACTTTCCCTAGAACTAATTTGCATGCATGTGCCTCTTACTACAAGCCCTTTTATGGTCCCAGGGGGTTGTTTGAAGGGGTCTCTGGTGGTCATACTCACCGAGCCCCCAGTGTGACAGATGACCTTGCCATGAACTTGCCTTAGGGCATGCACTGTTGCTTCTTGTTACATGGCTTTGCCACAAAAGCCACTGTATTCCTCATTATCTGTTTATCCACTGGTTCCAGCTATATTAGCATCCTGTGTGTCTACTTTTGCATTCTTTTATCTATTTTGCTAGTTAGTGTTTAAGCTCTGTTTAGCAACTCCGAGGGGAACTGAAGATTACTATTCTCTATGTTGTCTGTCCTTAGAAGGAAATCAGTTTCTGGTGAAAAACATCTGCACAGGACCAAATGGCTGGACTGTGCACCTGTTTGGTGTGTATGTTAGAAGTGGTTTTAAAAGCTCATTTTGAAGAGGATATTGAGCTATTTTCAGCATGAAAACTGATGTTTTAATTGAAATAAATGACAACACTATCAGTCTCTGTGCCTTCAACGTGTACCTGTCTCTGCCTCCATCTGGGGAGTGGGTTGGTGTTAATTTTGTGTTGGAACAGAGTGCACACAGTGTGTTTTGTAATAGCTGACACAGCTGGCCCATGCTATCTGTGCATGTGGTTGGAGAGGTGCTGTCATCTCACTGCACCACACAGGAGGGTTCTCACAGGGAGGGTTTGGTTGCAGCCCAGATGGCATTATTAGGGTTTGCAGTGTATATGTCATAAATGTTTGACAGGTGCCCCATTTGGGGTGACATATGTGGTCCATGGTTTATTGTAATTTTTAAACCCAGCCATATATAACATGGAAGTTATTTTGCTATTTGGTGTTTCCGTCCACTGTTGTACCCTCCACACATCCTAAACCCTGGCTGCATTTCAAAAAATAAGGTACTATTCTCTGGTGTTTTCAGGATATTTTAGGGTTTATTATAAATATAGAAAAACAGCAAGAATTTTTTTTTTCTTATCTATTAAGTATATATCAGTTTGTAAGATTACTATCACATATTTAAAGTACCCAGGCAAAGAGCAAGATGACTAAAATTAGAGCTGAATGATATCAGATACACATAATTATATTTAATTAATAATTGTATTTAATCCTACCAAGTAGTAAAGTGAAACTGCTGGTTATGTTACTAGAAGCTTTTTTGCTTAACTTCTGCTGATACTGTGCAAACTTAAAGGATTATTCCAACACAAACTGTTCTGTGATTCTATTCTGGAAATGCTATTTAATTATTCAGAACGTGGCAAAGAGCACCAGGCTGTGCCACATCATCTTTTCAGCTAATAACAAAGAGAGGGCTAGTTCTACAGAGAAGTGCAGTTAGTAATGGAGAAGGGACAAAAGTTTGTAGAAAATAATTTCAGAGGTTAATGACATCAATGGAGCAGTTTAAAACTTAACAACTAAAATAAAGAGAGCATAATGTAGAGTAACTAGATGATAGCACATGAACAGGGTACATGAGTAATCAGCACCAAAAATAAATGTTATTTTGCAGATAATTGTGGTCATGTACCTTTGCTCCAGCACTGTTATATTTGCAGTGATAACTCTGAGTCTGACTGCACTGAAACAGCTTTCCAGGGGCATGTACCCCTGCCTCTCAGTGCTGTCTGTGCACCCAGGGAAGCCACCCTGCCTGCTCTGCTCTCTTCCAGCAAGACCTTTCTGTTTCTCCAGAGCTAGTTCAACTCTTTCTGTGCACTTGTAGCCCTGCGTTGTGTAGTTCTAGTCCTGTGTGCCAGCTGCACACAGATCAATAGTTGAAAAGAGATTATGCTTCCTGCTGCTCCTTCAGAGAGATCTCTTCACTCATCCAATACACTGTGATAGACCTTTTTGTATTTTGGTATCATTGCAGGTTCTGCTCCCTGTACATTCTTTTAAGGACAGCATATGATGTAGGAAGCAAGGGGAGGAGATGTGTGGAGGGACAGTTTGATGAACAGTACACTCAGTTCATGCTAAGATCAATACTCCGATTTACTTAATTGAAAACTGAAGGCTCTGTTTTTAACATGGAGTAAGAAACTCTGGAAACCTGCCAGAGCAGGCAGCATGCTTCCAATTAAGTGTAGGCCAGGCCACCCACAAAACCATACTTTCTCTTGCTTCCACATTGATTCTTGGCCCTCCTTAAGTAGCAGATTTGACATAAACTACTATTTTTCATATTCCAGAGACTGACAAACTGAAGCCTGTAGCTGACCTGTGGTAAGCTGCACTGTAGGGAAAGGGCAGGTGCACGGTTAGAGCCCAGCCCTCCACATGCAAGGCTGGTGGATAATTTGGTAAATCACACTCAGACTGTGTTCTTTAATACAACTGAAACTGGTAAGTGGCAGAAGCAAGATGAAAATTTCAGGTACTTGGGATTTTATTTTTTTATTATGAGAATTTTAGTGTAACTCTCTGGCTTTTTCCTTGCACAGAAGTCCTTCCAGGTGCAAATCAAAGGTTACCCTCAGGTAGGGTTGAAGTTTGGAAACAGCCTGCTGTTGGAGGCATGAACTTCCACACCCTCCAGTGGTAGAAATGGAAAGGCTGCTGCAGTAAATGGGTGTGGTGGTATTATTAAGTCTTCCACAATCAGCAAAAATTAAGTATTTTTCTCTATACAGAGACAATCACGTGCTGTCCTGATTTCTTGGTATTGCTGTAACTCAATTACTGTTTCTTCTGTTACCCTTGTTGCAAAATAAGGATGGGAAGGACAGAAACATTGAATGTGGCTGCACAGTGCTGAGTAAATAGTGTCTATGCCTAATCCTTTTTGTCATTAGATTAATATCCAGACTCTGTAATAAAGCTTTTGCTATTAGATGTACATCCAGTCAAAAACATAGTGTGGTTCTTTATTAGGGAGAGACTCCTCCTATTGTCCCCATAGCAGTAGTCCAGCAGTCAGTCCCAAGTGACACAGCAGGCATGGAAGGCAACATTCTGTTGTTGAGCTGTGCTGTTCAGTCATTCTTCATCACTGAGGAAAACTAACAAGCTGGTGTGAAGTGTAATAAAGAGCATAAACCTTTATCAGCATTATCCAGGGGATTTTTGTGAATAGCCAAAGCAGAGAAACGAAGGCGAAAAGATCTGGTTGATTGCTCTTTAGAGGATTTTGCTGAAATTATCCCATAGGTGAAAATTCGTGATGTGAAGTATCTCACATGTGCTGTATCTATACCACCACTGTTGTGAAAACCTGGCTAACAGGGCCAGGATCCTTCAGCAAGTGGTGCTCTGGTAGTGGTGAAAACAGGTTTTTTCAAAAGATGGAAAACTTACTGAGTAATAATCATTGTGAGCAGTCATGAGTATGTTTTAATATAATCTGCTAGAGGAAGAAATGGTGTTAGTAAGACTAATCTTCAGAGCCACACCGTGCAGCATTATTAACTCAGATGACACATTCCCTTTGGTTACAGGGAATGGGCATGACTGCAAATGTGAGACCCTGCTTCCCTCCCTTCCCCACTGGCACCTCTGTTCCATTCACATCAGCAGGAGCTCTGTGCAAAGATCAGAGGGAGATTCTGACCTCCATTCTGTGCTTAAGGGCAAGAGTCCTTTAGATAAAATGGTTTGTGATCCTGTAGTGCAGCTGGTGGCTCCCAGCCTGGAAACTGGATACCATGGCACCATCTATGGCTGAGTAGAGATAACAGATTTTTTTTTTTTTTTCTTAAAAGATATGTAAAACTGAATGCAGACTCCAGATAAATTCCAAAATTTGTATTTGGATATATTCTCTATTTCCTTAGCAGTCAGCAGTTTTATATATTGATAAGAAAACACCTGAAAATTCAGTTATCTTTGACACCTAGGGGAAGTTAATACAAGACTGTTTTCACAAATTTCTGTGAGCTTCAGAAGCATTTAGGTTCCCTTCAGAAAGGAGATGTCCCATCAGGTACATCAGAAATTTAGTTGTCCTCACAGTGGTGAGGACAGCAGACCAGCATCATCTGCAGACAGATCTCCACTGCGAGGAAGTTGAACTGTGAGAATTTTGAATAGGATGCACCATGGGCTCTTCCCAAAGCTATCCCAGGATTTTCTTTTCCCTGGTAGGGGAATAGGTTTATACCCCTGGAAATTTTAAAAGGAACAATCAAGTTGTGACTCGTGTAGCTTCTGTATACAAACCCAGTGCTTGCAGTTGGTTTTCTGAGGCATCACATCATAGATAACCGCATTTCTAACTATTTCCTGCATTTGCCTCTTCTGCAGCCAGTAGAGTAGTGAATTTGCTGTGTTATTCATGAGCTGAATTCTCTGCCACAGCAGCAGCTTCCAGGCCACTTGGCTCCAGAGGAGCTGCTTAAGGTCTTTAATAGAACAGTTGTCCTTGACTTCTTACTTTTGATGATCATGAATTTCATTAATTAGAATATTAATGGGTCACATTAATTCGACAAGTATTAGCTTGGTTCTCTGTAAAATTAAAGTGTAGCCCTGATCTTGCAAGCACCTAAGTATGGGACTAACTTCATGCCTGTGATCTGCTCCATTGGACTCATTAATTGTTTGACCACATTCTCAGTGTCTTACATAGTAAATTCCCTCTCCTGTTTAACTACATAGAGAAAACTGTTGGTTAGGTTTGTTTTGTTGTTATTGTTGTTTTGTGTGTGTGTATGTCTGGTTTTAGGCAAGTAAATTTGTTTTCTCATATTTGGCAATAAAAAATCATCTGGTCATTTCCACGTGCAGCTGACAAAGACATAATGTATTGGAATATAATTTCTAATGAGTAAAAACTGTGTGAAGCATCACTGAAGGAAACTCTTCACTCTTACATCAGTGAGAGATGAGTGCCCTGTACATCTATTTGTTTTTACAAATGGCTGTTTATAACGCTAGTGTTTTTCTTCCAATCTTGAAAAAAAGAACAGAAGATTGAAACAAAATTAGTTTAAAATAAAATCAGTTTTCATATTTTTAAATATTTAAATAGAATATACAAAATGGAAAATAATATTCATTTGTTTTAAGGTTTTATTTAATTTTACTCCAGAGTCCTATTTTTAAACTTTTTATATTTATTTTTTAATGTGTTTTACATGAAGAAACAATTTTGAAACTTGTATGTGTTTTGATGACTATTACAACTATAGCTTTTATGCAGTTTATGCTTTCATAGCAAACCTGTAAATTGTTTGCTGAGATTTTTAGAACCAAACACTTGCTCATTATGTGTGCTGCTTTTGAAAACCTGTCTTTTCTGCTCCTGCCACAGCATTTTGCTGGGAATACCTGGAACTAATGCAGTGTGGCCACTTGGTTTCCTGGCTGCCATTCCACTGAGTGGAACATTTTAGTAACACAGACTTGCCCTGTAAAAGCTGAAATATCAAAGTATTTTAAAATAATATAAATACTTTTAAATACACTTTTTAAAAATAGGACTTAACACTAATTCCTTTCTACTCTAGCAATACTGATATAATAAACAAGAATGATGATATGAATATAAATAAAATAAAACTTGAAAATTGCTTCTGAGGCCCTTAAATTTGAACAATCTCATCACTGGAGATTAAAAACCTCCATCATTTGGATAAATGAAAATAGGTAATGTCTACATGAAAGTGATGGGAAACAGAGTTGCTATTACAATACAGGTAAGCAAGGGAGTTTGCTGACTGGCCATGTATAATTGCTTATTTTAAGATTCCATCATTGAGTATCTGTCTGGCTTGGATATGTTGTTGTGAAACGACCTCCAAAAGACACTGATAGTCCAAAGTTTTAGTGAAATCACATCATAGTTCTTTGTCTGGATTAAAAGAATTTGTTTCCAGTGTCCATTTCTACTGCAGATGGGTTCAGTGCCTGGGCACCAAAACAGGAGGTGGTGGCTGCTCCCCTGAACTGACACTGGTCTTATTCTGCCCCCAAAGTCTACACACTCAGTTCATTCACACGACCTGTTCAGTGCATATTTTATTTGGACATTGAAAATTTTATTGGAATGCTGTCACTGGAGAAAAAAAAAGTGCCTTTTAAAGATTAATTTTGACAGCTTGCTGTGTAATAGAACTGTTTTATTTGTGTCTTCAGGATGTTGACCTGAAAGCATGTCAGGGTGCTTTGGATGACTGCTGTTCACCTCGAGGAGAGGATCAGCTGGAACTGCAAGAAGAAGAGGAGAAAGACATAAATCAAGTAAGTGATGAAATAAAGGGAAAAAGGAAAAACTGAAGAGGAAGTGGGGAAGGATATGGAAATTATCACTAAGATAAATAGTAGTGAAGGTTTTGAAAGAAATAATTTATTTCCTCTTTTTATTTGAAGCGTTCCTTGCCAGTGCAAGAAAGGAATGCTCACTTCACACAATGCTTTGTGAATGATGCCCTTTTACACTTTTTTGAAAATTGCATCCTTCCCTCAATCCCCCACTATTTTTTCAGTAGTCGAAATATTCACAAGTTTACAGAAAACACTTGCAACTAATAATTTTTAACTTGGGTTTATTTTCTCTGTTGTGAAAATGTTGTGCTTTTGGGCAAGGATGTTTTTGCCTACGAACACTAGAGACAGGGATCCTAAATTACACTGCTCTCACCATTAATGTAAAGCTTGATGCTCAGATGTAGAATTACATTTGGGACAGTGGACTCTTCAGTTTTGTTCTCTATAAGAGCTACAATGAAAGGGACACTCAGTTTTCTTGAGACCTTGTGAGAGCTGAGAATGTCTAATCCAGTGTCTCGCCAGCCTCTCTGTCTGCCATTCCCTTGAGAGCTTGGCTTTGAAAAAATACCTGATTTTTCCACACTGGTGGGGAGGTACAGCTTCAGAGGAAAGCCCAGTTCTGCTGTTGTGGGCAGAGTAGGGATGCTTAGGCTATGGAGCTGTTCTGCTCATTCCAGCAACGTTTCATCTCCCATCAGGGTGAAGACTTGGTGGTGGGGTCAGCAGCAGTGTTGCACTGTGCTCTGTTTCCTCTCAGACTTTGATTTATACATCCTTTTGTGTAAAATAACTGTGCTTTACACCGTGTTTCTCTTTCTTTTGTCACAGAGCAACAGCAACCATGTAGATTCCCTTCTCTCCTTAGAGGGCTATTTACAGCTTCTGCCATCGCAGGTGGAAAACATGCTAGAGGTAAATGAGAAAATACAGGTATTGCCAATAGATTGGAGTAGAGTTAGCAATTACTCTGTTTTATCAAATAACCATAGCTTACCCCACCCACTCGGGGAATATATTAGCAAATCAATGTAGTAAAACTTACCTGAAACTACTGAAGATGCTACTATCCACCTTTCACAGCAGCACTCATTGGCTCTACTTGAAAAATTTTCCCCAGCAACTTGTCTGGTATAAGAGCTGCATCTTTACTGTGATCTGGTGTTCTAAGTTGGATGGAGCCATTGCACAACTCAGTTAGTTCAACTAATAGTTGCCTTTCTGAAACCTAATACTAGTTTGTATTTATGCAGCAGCTCCCAGTGTGTTTCTCTAGAGCAACACTGATTTATTACACAGTAGCAGCTGTTGGGCATTTGTGGTGAAAGATTACATTTGTCATAAACATGGGGTCAAGTGCTTACAGGGTTACTACTCTGACTGCAAATCAGGTCAGTCAGCATTAGCAGTAAACCCATTTAGTGTTTTGTTTTTTGGGGTTTTTTTAAAATCTTGTGGCCCTCTGATACTGTATTTCACTTTCTGTGTGCCTGTCTTCACAAAACAGTTGTTATCTTAATTGAAGTCTCCTCTTCTCCCACAGCTCATAGCTGCAACCATTGACTGTGAAGCTACTCCCTGCATTCCTTTTTTGCAGTACTTCAAGGGCTTCTTACGTGCACTTCCCATCATTGGATCCTCTTCTGGTGTCATGAGTGTTTTCCATATAACTTCATGCTTATCTGCTTTTGGGAATCTCTAGCTTGGATAGTACTTTCTAGGCCTTCTGTTCAGCTCTGGAAATGGATTGCATACTAATGAGATGTAGAAGTTCATCAGTTTCGTTTTCTCCATTCTCCGAATTTGAAAATAATTTGGCTGTAGCCTTTATGCAGCTGTTGCAATACACAGTAACATACTGCATATTTTATTTAATATTATTAGTGCACTGCCATCTTGTGACAATCTATCTGTTGAATATGGATTGATTGTTTCTGCCAGTTATTTAGTCTTTACAGTGAGTGGGATTTTTTGACAGCTGACTTACTAAGAATCATTCTTTTCAAGGGATTAGTTGAAAATAGCAGCTCTGTCTCCCAGACTGCAGGTGATCTAGTACAAGGTAACTCCTTAGGAGAAATAAGGCAAGACCTTCTTCTGTAATCTGAACTCCCAGTAAGCATAATAGAGAACTTAAGATGTTGTGGTCCTTACGGTACATCATTCCTTCCCTGTGGAAAGTGCTTTTTACATAGTCTGTTCACTAAATGGCAATCAGAAAGTTC
This sequence comes from Muscicapa striata striata, assembly GCA_030060385.1. Classification (NCBI taxonomy): domain Eukaryota; kingdom Metazoa; phylum Chordata; class Aves; order Passeriformes; family Muscicapidae; genus Muscicapa; species Muscicapa striata. Next base: position 1,122,599 of record JAREIS010000041.1, on the reverse strand, counting down.
TGTCCTGAAACACAGTAAGGATACTCAACTATGGAGGAATCCTGTACACCTCCTACTTGATATATTTACATAATCTTGGACAGTGGCTTTGTGTTTCTAAGACCCAGCAACTATAACTTAGGTCCACAGAAAGTGGGCTTTAGTGCTACTACAGCATTACCAGTCCAGTTTATTGTTTGAACATCAGGGCCAAGGCATATGTTAGCTTTGGTTTTGCAAAAAGACCCCTGAGTAGTAATTTAAAGTCCAGACATCCACAAAAGATGTGAGTTGGTGGGGAAGATGTTACCTCCAAACTGATCAGTAAAACCGTTCAGCTGAGTTTTGGATACACTAGACCTCAGCTAAATGGAACTAAACCAAATGTGGCACCTCACAGCCCTGTAAACTTCTTAAACTGTGAAGTAAGTAGTGAGACTGCAACAGCACAGTCTTAGTGCTCCTGTCTTCACTCCTCTTTTCTTCACCACTGTCTTTACTGGTTAACTTCTGCAGAGGAACTATTTATCTTCTTGAAAAGTTTTGTTTTCTAAGTTTAGCACCTTGAACCAGCTCACCCTTGAATCATCAGTACCACTACCAGGGAAGGGTCATGACCACTCCTCCTAGAAGGATGTTTTTCTTAGACCAGATCAGACATAACAGATAGGCCATAGTTTGTACACTTGGCAATAGTCCCACTTTTACTTCTCAACCCTCATCAGTTCCACACTGTCCTTTGTAGTCCTTCTCCCATTGCTTCAGTCAGTTCTGCACCCTTCCTGCTTCCTTCTGCCATATGCCAATACAGATTATGCTTTGTACAGATGGGAAACAGCATTCCAAATAGCTAGAAGAAGAGTTTAACATAAAAAATCTGGCTTTAATAGAATCAACTAGTGGAATACTGAAAAACAAATTGATCATGACTGTGTAGGTGAGGGATGTACAAGCATTCAGTTTATGAAAGATCCCATTTTCCCCCCCCTTCATCTTTTAGGTGAACTTACTGGAAGATTCACAAGTTGCTGTTTCTAGTAGAGGCCAAGACCCATCATCTTCACACCACAATATAAATTTGACCCAAACACTTCAGAACAGTTTCAGTCCTCATGATGCCATCCTACTAAGAACAGACTACCCCACTCAATTAAATTCAAAACCAAGATACTTACAAAGGCAAGAATTTTTCCCTCAAACAAGCTCTGATATCACAAATCCAGAAACACTATTTCATGGATCAAATTTGATAGGGCTGTTTTCAGCTGCTGACCTTAGAAATTTAACAGCCCATGATGATAATTTTGATGAAATTAAGCTCATGTCTTTGGCTTTGGAGGAAGGCTTTAGTCCTATAGAAGTTTCTCAGATCTTTGAAGAGCCTGGCTCGGATTCGGGACTATCTTTGAATTCAAATCACAGCACCACCTCTTACTCAGTCTGCTGTGAAGATTCTGTTGGGTACAGCAGTGATGTTAAATCTGCTCCTTCATATGGCTTAGGAGTTGTTGGTGGCCACTGCCAAGAAAACATTAAGCACAGCCATGTGGAATATCCAGGTGATGCAGAGTGTTCTACAGAAGCCATGCTTCAGCAGTTTCTTCATAATCACACTTACAATCAACTGCCAAGTCAAGCAGCATTCACTCCAGAGCATTATCAACAGATGTGGATGAAGAAATCAAATGAAGTAAAGGACAGGTGCCATAATTCTACAGCTACAAACTGGAGCAGAGATGAGCGTTGTGCAAAAGCTCTGAGAATACCATTTTCAGTCGATGAAATTGTGAGCATGTCTGTCGACTCTTTCAACACCATGCTAGCAAAGAACCAGCTGACAGAAGCTCAGGTATCACTTCTACGTGACATCAGACGAAGAGGAAAAAACAAGGTGGCTGCCCAAAAATGTCGTAAACGCAAACTGAATGCAATTCTTAACTTGGAAGAAGATGTGTGTAATCTCCAAACACAAAAGGAGAGCCTTAAAAAGGAGCACTCCCAGTGTAGCAAATCAATCAACCAGATAAAGCAAAAATTAAACAACTTGTACCATGACATTTTTAGTAGACTGAGGGATGACCAGGGTAGACCCGTTAACCCATGCCAATATGTCATTAATTGCAGTAGCAATGGTAGTGTTTTCATAATACCCAAGCATTTGGCCAAATCTGAACAAGATGACAGAAAAGAGCAGAAACAAAAGTAGGTTGACTAGAGATCACCTAAATCACCTTTATTTTGCCTGAAAGGATGTTAAGAATACTTGTGTTAAGACTAGAGGTCAGTGATTACAGCAGTTCAAAAGAAACAACTACACTTGAGGAGAAACACTCTTGTGTTCAAGAGTCTGGCAAACCCAGCCAGCTGTGATCTGTTAGAAGGTCCCTGAGCTGAGGCTTCTGGATGATGAAATCTGTTCAGTTTTAGTTGAAATTAAAGGAGCTAGACCATCATTTTACAGACCTGCATTAAAACTAGGAATTTAGTTACTGGTAATGGGGGCAGAGGGGAGAACATCAGCGAGGGATAAAAGTCAACTTTAGATCAATGTTACACATGGAAGAAAATGTTTTAGTTTTGAATACTTGACTCTTTATACAGAGAATAACTTTATTCTCTAGCACTGAAAGAAAAATGATAGTTCTAGTGCATCTTCAACTTAAATTCACTGTGGATTTACATAGGCTGAAGAGCTAACTGCGTGCTTTGCATTTATTCGGAATGGCTCTGCTTTTCTTAGTTTTCCTTTGAGAAGAGCAGCCCAGGAGGCTACTGCATTTTTCCTCACTATTTTCACCATCGTAAGTCCAAGCAAAGATAATCTACCACTTAAGTTTACAACTTATACACTCAAGCTGCAAGCAGATGTTGAAAAAGTATCTGATTCAGTACTGTTTTACCATCATCTTCTGCAACTGAATCATTCTCAGTTTTCTTCCACAAAAATGACCAATGGTGAAAGAGTTCCTGTTCTGTTTCCTAGTGACTGTGATATTTCCTTATGTACCTTCTCTTTTCCTCCCATTTTGAAACCTCCCTCAAGAACTGCTTGAGTTTTTCTCTGTGGCTTTTTTAACTGGTATTTTAAAGTGTCTTTAATGTTCCAGATTTAATTTTTTAAAATATGCATTTTATCTAGTCTTTAAATTGAACCAAATTACTATTTATCTATGCTTGTAATTATGAGGTTACACTGATAGTGCTCCAAATGAAGAGCTTTTTGGTTTGACATTTGTGCTGTTAAAAAAGAGAATTTTTATTCACTTACGTACATCCTATCCTTTACTGTTTCACAGCCTGAAAAAAGTCTGCAAAAGAGATGGCCTAAAAGGCCTGTAATGAATGATAATGAAGGAATGTTGAGGTAATTATTGTGAAAATAACTACTAATATTAATGTTTAGATAACAAAAAATACTTCATTTTATAACTAAAATACATAAAAAATGGAAAGCAGCTTACTCTTAACTCATCCATTTAAGACATCAGCCCAAATCCCATTCTATTACCTGTAAATTTGCAGATTGTAAAGGATTATGAACTGCCCTCAGCTAGTTCAACTGTCATTATTGTCCAGTAACTATTTCTTTAATAAACTGATGTATGAACCTCAGTTCCTGAGCCCAATAAGGTACTCTACCCCTACAAAACCTGAGCTGAAATACTAGTTCTGGGGAGACTGCAACAGTACTGCTGATACAATGTTATGTCTGGATGTATATTTTACTCAAATCATGAGCTACCTGACCACAGGACAAAACCCTAAGAATTCAGACCGATGTCCTGTTTTTAATTGGAGCAGACACTCATATTTTATTTAAAAGCTGCTGAAGTGTCTTCCCTTTCAAATAGCCTGTTGCTGAAACTCTCCGAAACTTGCCTGTTTAAAGAAAAATACCAAACACACACACACGTACTGGCCTTAGATTGTATCTGCAACCTCTACACCAAAATAGAGACACTAGAGTTGAACTTCTCAGGTATTCCCATTTTTGATGGCAGCATGTACTGTAGAGCATTACCTGCTGGCTGCTCCAAGATTCACATGTATTCTGGAGAAACATCCACCACCAACAAATGCAAGGCAAATACTCCATCAAACTGCAACTCCCATTGCTTGTTTTTTGACCTGTAAGGCTGGATACACTCCTGTAGAGGGATCCTGTGAACAAGCACTCCCAGAACAGACAATATTCTGCTGAAACACTACACACACTTTGAACAACCACTAAGTACTGCACTGAAGTGCAGCTCTAAATTAATGGTTCAGGTTTTATTCAATAGATCTGGCTTTTTACAATGCCAAATTTTACAAGCTTAAGATGTTCCTGCTCAAGAGCTTACAATCTAGTTTTAGATGGGGAAACCAGAAGGATAAACTTCAGTGAGGAAAAGACAAAGCACTTCATTGAGCATCGATTTGCAGATCTTTGTCCCAAAAAACACATTAGTTCATCCTCTGGGAGTCAGTACAGTTCTAAGAATCTTGAGGACAGAGGTGGCAGAGACCTATAAATGAGGCAACAGGACACTCAACACCAGGGTGTAGTAAAAAACTTTATTAAGTAAACCAGGTAGAGATGAAAGACGTAACCAGATGAAGTCTGTTTACTGTAGTGTACCTCATAAAGTACTGCACCTTGAAACCTGCTGCACAGCTAGTAGAACTCCATGTAGTCCATCAGCCACCCCTTTTCACCAAAAGTAACCAAACAAAGGGGGAAGGGAAGAGTGCTTGTAACGGCAATTTCTAGGCCTTTCTCCCAGTCACCTTTTTTTGTACAGTGAAGAAACATGAGAGGTCACACAAGCTGGTTTGTGACGAGGTGCCCAAACACTGTTGGCCTAGTATGTTCATAGCACTCTGTCAGGCAAGTCATACAGCTACTTATACACTGTTAATTTACTGCTGATAAACAAACCAGTTCTTTCTCCTTTAACTGGAGTAACTCCTGACAAAACTTCTACGCAACACAAACCAAAAGCAGCTGCAAAGCAAAACATGACTGTTAAAAGGGACACTACTTCTGGCAAAATGAATCATTATTACCCAGGCAAACCGTTCCATGTAAGACTTCCTATACATTCCTGGACACACTGAAAACATGGCTGAAGAGAAACAGCCATCTTTCTTACGTGGAAAAGAAGTAATAGCACTACTGAGGGGCTTCACTTGCATCACACACTGCTTCAAAAACCAAGTGAAACACTAAACCTACAAAGAATGTACAGCCCAAGTATGTTCCCAGCAAATTATCCTCTACCAATGAGGTCAAGCTGCCAAAACAAACTCAGCTGACAACTATTTGAAAATTCAAATCCATTTCTGGGGCTTAGGTTTTCTTCCCCAGAAGTGATACGATTTTATCACCAAGAGATCAAGTACATTCATTATCACACTGAAAGATTACAGTCTTTCCTACACATAACAGAGTTCAAGTCCTGTTCATTTTACAGTATTTACAGTATTTACAGCAATTGTTCACATTTTTTTGAATGTTTTTTAGCACCTACAGCACAACAGAAGTGAATAAAATTCAACTTTCATTGTAAGTAACACAAAGTCTGAGTGGCCAGAACCCTACTACAGACTTCTTTTCACCATCACTTTATAATACAAGTCATACCCAGTTTTTGGGTGTTCTCTGGCCCACATACCACTTATCAACAAGTTATGTTGTTTTCCTTTCTCCCCTCCGTTTGCTGCACAAAGTGTTTGCTGGGGGAAAGCTGGACCTAGTACTGACAACCTGACCCTCAGCTGTTAGTACCTGGAAACACTGTAATGTTACACTTACATGAAGAAGACAAAAGTCTGTAGTGGAAAAAATCCTACTTGATAGAAAGAATCCATTGTCTACAAACTGATGACCAGTAACTGACCACACGATAGTGGCTTTTATTTGAAGCTGCTTTCAGTATCAGATTGATTTGAAACTGTGACTTTTTCTTACCACATTCATTAGTAAACATTTGTTGACTGTCATGTGCCTTAACTTTTAAGGCCAAACCAAGAGAAAAGTCAGGAAAGTTCAATAGCAGGACATCAGGAAACCTAAATACACCAGGTTTTCAAGACTTTAAATATCCAGAGTAACTTCATTCTTGTACACTGCTGTCCCCCTATGCACTCCCTTCCCCCACTGCCAACAGATCAAAATGAGAACATCATCATTATGGAAAACATACTCAATTCAAGTGAATTTGAAACAATTTTGCTGAACTACTGAAATAGTACTTTAAACAGAAAAATAATCACAGCCCTTTGAAGTGGTTTTGTTAGTTTTTTAAAATGGTGTGTGAATGTGGACTTGGCAACTGTAAAGAAAAAAATTTCCATCAACTATATCTAAGTTATAGGAAAGAAGGTAAATTCCTTATGATCTGGTCATTCTGTTGGAAAGAAGAAAGTAAAGCAGATTTGTGCGTCTTCATTTTCTGCTTCCGTTGCAGCCCACTGGTTACCTATGCAAGTATTTCAAAGTTTAACTTAAGAAACAGAAAAAAAAAAATTTATGTGAATCTTTAAACAGTATTATAAAGGTTAAAGACACAATAATTCTGCCAAAGGATATAAATTTCAAGTTTTGAATAAACCATGCATGAAGGTAAGTGGTTAAAACAGTATAACCTTAAGATACGTTCCCTTAAATACACTCTCAACTGAAGCTTTCCCAAGCTCACACTTGGTGTTTTAGTGGTTTTGTTTGGTTTGGCATTTTTTGTTTTGATATTTTTCTTCCACCTCCAGATGCAGCTATGGGTAATAGAGTTTTGTACAGCAGGAACTCTAAATTCTAGTCAGTCTGTCTGTCTTCACACTAAAAGCTCTTTAAAAGTGAAAAGGATAAAGCCCTTGTCCTATTGCAATCTGATAAACTGACTTAGGTTGTAGTTTCATTAACCGGAAAGTATAAGGTAATATAAAACACAGCCAAAAAAAAGCTACTTTTAAGCACTTGTGTCCAACAGCAAAGACATCAGCACTTTAAATTTGCAGCACTGTTTCTCCCAGAAGAGAACAGATGCCCAGGTCAGAGAAACAAGTTCCATGAACACACTTGTCAAACTGATTCTGTTTTAAATTCACCTCAAAATGGAATGTTTCAAGTCATGAAAGGGTCTAAACATAAACATTATTTAATGTTAGATACACACTAAGTTTTTATTAAGCATTACACTAGAACTATTTTGGTATAAAAATACTTTATTTTAAAGCTATGAAAGTTATAAATATATGTAGTTAAACTTTCTACTCACAGAATGTTTGCTATTTTAACATTAGTGATTTGTTTCTCCTAACGAATCTGAATTTTATTCGAAAGGTTTACAAGACATTTTTACTATAATTTAAAAAAACCCATCATTACAGGGAGCTGTACTAATTGTGATGTTTTATCAGTATTCATTTAACCTCTAGATTTTAAATGAAGGCAGCAAAAACAACTATTTTCTGATGATACAGAATTTCTTATTTCTTGAAGCGTTTCTGTGGTTGACCACTTCTTCATTAGTTACCTGCAGCATGGCACCTTCCTGCCAAAGAAAAAAAAAGTGTATCTGAAGATGTTTATCACATATGTCTAAACCAAATTACCAATAGGGGAACTTCAGCCATTTTTAAAAAAAAGTATAAGCAGTTCACTGGTGTGTCTAACACAAAAGGAACAGGACTTTAGTTAGCTGAGTCCACGTTCTTCAATAGGTAGCCTTTTACAGGCAATGAACTTTGAAATTAAGGCATTTTTGGTTGCCTTTTGTTTTTGGACATGTTTTGTTGATTTTTATTTTAAAACCAGATCTAGTAGAGTATACCACCCTTACTCTGAGTAACTAATTACTTGATAAATTTCCATCAATTTGAGGTGCAAACATTCAATGCAGTGAGAGTAAGGCTGAATAAATTTGGCACTAAGGTTTGTTAGCTGCAAGAACTATAAAAAATGGTGGAAACCTCAACATTCTAGCCAAATTCCAATTTACATAAATACATTGTACGCTTATGAAATACCACCTGCAGTTTCATTTGAAGGTTTCACTTCCCCTCCTAAAGAACTGCTTATGCAGTTGTTAAAAGAATTGACGACACATTCCTTCACAGAGGCAGATGTATTCTGTGGTGCAATTTTTCCTTACACGAAAACAGTCTACAGTTACTTGGGAACCTTCAGGATGAAATGTGTTATATAGAATAGATTACAGCAGACAAGACACGTAACAACATAGTTCATTTTCAACAGCACAGAACTACCTTCATTGCATTACCTTGCAACCAACCATAATGCATAGACTCCCAAGAAAAAAGAAAATGTTGCAGGATGCAAAAATAAAGTTGTATGATTTAATTAACTTGTGACCTACCATTTTAACTACCAACACCAGGGATGGAACCCTTGCAAAGCTTTACTAATGGACACTTGCAGGTCTCATTTGTTCAACTGTAGCAGTGTACAGTGGCAGCAGTCTATGCTTGTCCAGGGTTCATATCATAGCTAGATTCCAGTAGGAAAAAAATATGTTAAGTAGCTGAAATTAACAAATTTTTTTGTAAAAGAATTTAATAATACAAGAAAACAGGATTCACAAATTTCTTTTCAATTTGTAATTGTTAATTCATTGCTATGTTAAACTACATAACAATAATCACTATACTGAAAGAATACTGTCATACATTATTAGTTTCTTGGTTTTGAAACATTAAGAAAGGAAAAGTAAATAAGATCTTACCTAAAGAAGTTTAACTGAAGCTTAGAACTATTTTGCTCTACACCCTCAGCCTTCGATGCCATCCTTATAAACAATCTACCGTAGTTAAAGCTTTGCAGAGATACAGCACAGCTTTTTAAGACTGGCTGAACTTTTAGTGACGTTTTCAAGAGTTCTCTTGTACTAGACCTGCGTCCCTGGAAGAGTACCTTGCTGGGGGTTTTTCCTTTCCTTGCCATTGAAGAAGCAGCATCTAAAAAATCTAGAAAGGTGTTTCTCCTTGCAGAGATACCCCTTAAGTTACCTAGATATTTTAAACCTGGTAATTTACAGACAACATACTTTTTCTCACCAGCATTAAATTTTACACGTACAACAATAGCTTTGTATTATTTGTGGGACCTTATACTACCCACTCCTTGCCTTATTTTACAGTATTAAAAAAAAATCTAAAATTACACAATATTTCCTTTAGAATTATTTTATTAAAATCATAAATGTACAACAGCTTCTTAACTCTACACACGCACTTTAATTTTTAAAAGGAAAACGTTATGTCTTATTACACCATGATCCTGGCTAAAAGCTTTTCAAAACTTTGAGAAAAATCTTAAAAAAGGTTTCACATGTCACCTGAAACTTACAAATTTAACATTATCAAAGGAATGCTTCTACACTTACAAAGACCACTAGAAAGAAACAACAATTAAAAAGCTAAGAAACTGTCTCAAAGGCATTTTTACAATCCTTCCTCCACAGTAAGGTAATGTTATTAAATAATCCAAATCCATTCACAAAATGGCTCTCTGCATCTGCTCTGGTGTCTTCTGCCATATCACTGCATATTTATGCATGACTGAGATAAGTGTTTCCTTAACATTGTTATTTCGATAACCTGAAGCTGTTCTGTTACCTCTGGGCTCTCATCCTCTCCTATTTATACAGTGAAGCCTGTTTCAACAGAAGTAAAGAGTAAAAAAATAGGTTATGAAATTATTCATCTAACCATTTTTTAAAGGAAAGATAATATCCTAAAAAGCTTTTAACTCCTGCAGCTACTCTCAAGAATCACTGCAATTTTAACACTTAAAAACATACTTACCCATGGCATGCTTGAAGAAACTCAGTAACGGCTCCTCCCTCCATATCCACCACTTCCTCCACTTCCCCCTGGACCATAGTTTCCTGCAGATGCAGAATAAGAAACAGAATGGTCCCATCAGTACATTTTTTAATCTAGGAAAGTTTTTGACTGAAACAATCTTGACTGAATGAAGAGTAACATCTGCTTTACTTCCAGTGACAGCATATGCAACAAAGACTTCTAACATTTCACTGTCTTCCTCTGAAGAACCTCCTAAGACTGCCACAGGAAGCAACTACATGCTGAAATCTTAAGATTCAACAGTGTCACATGTAATTTGATGCACTGTGCTGTCTTGAGCCTGTGAGGGCTGAATTTGCTTGCAGGCTAAACCTTAGAAGAAAGGGCTTCATGTTTCTGTTTCCATCTCACAAACCTCATATTCCACATTAAGTAACATTCAGACAACAAAAAGCAGAAAGCATCAGAAAAAAAGACAGAAGAGGAGGATAAAAAGAAATCACAGCAAATATGATTAAACAGGAAATTAAGTACCAGATTCTACAAAAATAGTGTGAGCTGACAGCAAAGGAAACTAAGTAGAAGCTTTAAACTCAAAATTGCAAAACACTGTGGAAGAAATTAGTACATTTTATCTGTTTCAAAATAGTAAAAATTAGTTTTCCCTGAGACGAGCTTTACAATCCCAAGATGAGACACTGAAGCCAAACACAGGTACTGCAGTCCATCTATTGCAGAAGTTATCCCATTTCTACATATCCATCTTGGAATCATATAGAATGACCTGGGCTGGAAGGGACCTTTTAAGGTCATCTTGATTCAACCCCTCTGCCATGAGCAGGGTTATGTGTCACTAGACCAGGATGCTCAAAGCCCCATCTAACCCTGCCTTGAACACAGCCAGCAATGGGGCACTCACATCACCTCTGAGCAACCTGTTCCTGCCTCATCACTCTCACAGGAATTTTTTCTTCTAATCACAGTTTACAATTTTTTTTAGTTCAAAATAGTTACCCCCATGTCTTCTCTTTTATTCTCCCCAAATTCCTAGAAGCCCACCCACTCCAGCTACAAGGAAATATACAAGACATATACAGTACCTCCACCATATGGTCCCCCCATGTTCCTGCTGCCACCAAAATTTCCACTCTTCATCGGACCGTAATTTGAAGGTTGTTGGTTGTAGTTGCCAAAATCATTATAGTTTCCACTTCCATAATTGCCTGCATTATCAACACAGAAGTGGAGAAATACCTAGATGAGCTAAAATGGATACAACACTCAAAGATACCCCATTATAAAAATTTTAAGTACAAAATCATGCATGTATTCCAGCAGTGTGTGTACCAAACACTGTTTTCATTCAATTTCATACTACTTGAAAAACTTACAAACACCCCTCCGCCCAGCCTCAAAAGACTTGCAATAATTTGTAACTGAAATGCTTGAACATTTTAAGCTTAAATGTTACCTCCTCCATAGTTGTCATAACCACCTCCATAGCCCCCACCCTGGTTTCCATATCCAGGTCCTCCTCCACCATAGCCTCCTCTTCCTCCTCCATAACCAGGACTGCCACCAAAGTTGCCACCTGTGATAACATAATCCTTTTTAATTAACTTTTCCATACAGAATACACTCAAATTATGCACAAAGATAGAAGAAAAGAGAAGAAAGAAATAGTTTTGTAAAGAAATTTCTATGAACAGTGTTTTTTAAAGCACATACCAATTCCCACTCTAAGTGAGCTATGACCAAACCCCACCAATCACACTGCCTAAAGACCTCAACTGAAAGGTTTAATTAAAATCTTCACTTGCAGGAAATTTAAGACCCACTCCTATATTAAAGAAAAGAATGGTTGTCCAAGAAATGACCACACAATTTGCCATATGGAAATTAGACATAAGCCAACAATCATGTACACTTCTTAAAGCCAACAAAATGGCTCAGGTAATTCAGGTAAATTTTATACATATGGATATAAATATGGAAGTGTTTCCTAATGAGAGGGAAAAAAAAAAAAATCACCACCACAACAGCAAACTAACCTCCAGGTCCTCCGCCATATCCGTTATATCCATCACCAAATCCACGGCCACTTCCATATCCATCTACCAGGAGAAAAAACCCCAAAAGATTTCAATTTACCTGTAGCAAACTAGTCAAATTCTCAAAGCCTTATGACCTTAAGAACTAAATCTGAGAAATTATCTATTAAGAACATGCACAATTAACTTCAGGAAAGCAGAAGTGAAACATCCAATTACCGCTCTGTATTTTTCCTTTTCTTGCATTTGTACAGTACCCAGTTTTAAAAGGTCAGGCAAATACTACACAGAATCAGAGAGATCTCTGACTTTCTTAGCAAATAATTAAGTTTAGGTTACTTCTGGCTTTCAATAAAAGCTAAAAAAACCCCAAACCAACCAAAGAAACACAATCAAAAAAACCAAGAAAAACAAACAAAAAAAAAAAACCAAAACACAACTTCACTTGCAAATTACTTTCCCCAAAAATTCCCTCAACTGCCACAGCTGCATTAAAGTTAAACAGCGCCATAGCATACAAAGTTATCCAGAAAGACAGTATTAATAAAGGTAAAAAATGTAAATGCTACAAACATGCCTGTCTTACCAGCTCCCCCTCTAAAATTGCTGCCAGGTCCTGGACCAAAGTTGCCGCCACCTCCACGAGCATCACCAAAACCGAAGTTCCCTATATCGGTTTAATGTTTACAAGTAGTGAGATTGTGGAAAGTGAACACCAAAATCAACTACAAACCATTAACCATTACTTGTACATACCTCCTCTCCCACTCCTAGAATTTTGAACCTCCTGCATTTCCTGTCTAGAGAGAGCTTTCCTTACTTCTGCATTATGGCCATTGATGGTGTGGTACTTCTGCACTGTAACCGTATTAAATAAGAGGCTATCAGCATTTAACTAGCAACAAGTCAGAATATCAGACTTCCAATCCAAACACATTCTGAATCATATAAAAGAACACAGAATATCATATGATTTTTAAACAAGGATGTCAGTACTTATTTGAAATACATGTTCCCACACAATTCAGCAATTGATGATGTAAACATATATGCAGGCACGTAACTAATCCCACTATCTCTGTAAGTTCAGCTTTACACCACCGAGGCTGCAAGAATTAATACTATCCAAGCAAAGAGTGAAATTACTTACATACAATTTTATCCACAGGATCATGGTCATCAAATGTAACAAATCCAAACCCTCTCTTTTTACCAGACTGTCTGTCAGTAATGATTTCAATAGTGTCGATTTTTCCATATTCCTCAAAGTAGTCACGAAGGTGGTGCTCTTCAGTGTCCTCTTTAATACCACCAACAAATAATTTTTTCACAGTAACATGAGCACCAGGTTTCCCAGATTCCTGTTAAAAGAAGTTTTTAAATTAGCACAAAGAAAAACAATTTCACAAAGCACTATTTTACCAGGATTTCAGGAATAGAAATCAGATAAAGTAGGATTTTTGAAGCACTAAGGTACAGTCCTTTTATGAGGCATGACCCTGCAAGCTCATTTAGAAGGCTTTCTGAGAGAAAACTAACAGGGTTACTTGAAGGTTTTTCCTCCCCCTTTATGTCAAAGCCTTAAAAGCACTGAAAAACTATACAGATCAACTGTTTGAAAGAACTGCAAGTATTTAATACTTAAGTTAGAGAACAATTTTTGTAATTGTTTAAATGAAGATGCATCAGCTTCCTCTGCCCAATTCCCCGACAGCAGTGAACCCACATTCCACTCGTATGTAGGTCCTTCAACCTTGGTAAATTCACAACTATGCATTTTAACCCCATTAAAGAGTATACACACATGCTGCTGTAATTACCTTTTTCCAAATGCTAACCAACCCTGCATTCTGCAGAGAATTGAAAGAAAATTGGGATAGCTAACAGGGGTACCAGTGATTACAATTTCCATTTCTCCATACCTTTGGGATGGCTCACTCAAATCCAGTTCATCAGTCCAAATATATGAAACACCTCAGTCTAACCTTTATCTGGTAAACACTCCCAAGACCTCCCATGTGGTGAACAGAACTTGCCTTATAATCCCCCTCTGCTCCTCAATATCTGTGTCACAGTAACCTGGCTTACAGGTTCACCTTGTTCCTGTACACATAACCCTAATTTGTACCCTGAAGTGGAAATCACGTGTTCCTGGAGCTAAAATCAGCACAAGTCCACAGATGATTGTGTACATCACCGCTGAAAAAGTCTCCCCACTATATTCTCTGTTTTAATGTACCTTTCAGAAATACCCCAAAAAGATCCTGGAACAGTCAGAAAGACTGACAGGAGTTTATTAATTTGAGGCTTGTAATAGGAATTATTCCAGAAAAGAGTTACTTTGGAACTTGCATAATTATAGATATTCAACATAACATGTTTGCTACAAGAGTTTTCAGACCCCAGATATGTCCCTTGCAGACATAGTTCCACAACAAAAATAACATAGTAATTGACTTTAATAATCCCCATTTATATAAGAGATCAAAAGTGTGGGAAATAGTGCCCCAACTATGGGCTTTTAACCAGGTAATTTAAACCCACACAATTTCAAACAAGAACAAAGCCTGTCTGACCAAAACAGATATCTTTCAAAGCATGAGAAGAATTTGCTTTCAAAGCCATACTTACCTCTCTAGCCACAGCTCTCTTAGGCTCAACCACCCTTCCATCAATCGTGTGAGGTCTTGCAGCCATAGCTGCATCGACTTCAGCCATAGAAGAGAACGTTACAAAACCAAACCCCCTTGATCTTTTGCTTGCGGGATCCCTCATTACCTAAAACCAACAAAGACATTTAAACTATTTATATCAGTCTCATGTCAAGCTTTTTACTAACAGTATTTAGAGTAAGTGTGTAAGCCTAATTTACATTTTTCTTGATTTGATTTCAAAACACAACTACTGTAAAACACCAGACTCTGCTGATTTAATACATAAGTGACACTGCTTGGGATCAAAGAAATTCAAACCACTGCTGTCATCCAAACCTCAGTTAACTCAGAAATGCTGCTAGATCAGTGAGGTGTGGCATTTATATTTATGTTCATTTTTGCAAAAAAGAAAAAAAAAAAAAAAAAAAAGAAGGAAAGAAAAAAAAAAACAAACCAAAATCAGACACACAATTTCTTTGAAGCTTTATGAAGACCACAGACTTCAAGTCTGTGTTATGATGTACTACTCCCAAGACAGTTCTACCAGAGCCACCATCCCTGTCGGTATTTAAAAGACACACACAAATACTATGCTTACGGACATGGTTTAGTGATGAACTTGTCAGTGCTGGATTAAGAGTCGATGACCTAAATGGTTTCTTCCAACCTTAATGACTCTATGAAAACATCAGAGAAGAACATACTCTTCCATCTTTATTGAGGGTGCTTACTGCTTACCACAATACGAGCTTTTTGCCAAATGTTACCAACCACAGATGTACTAGTGCTCTGTGTAAGCACTTCCTAATGCACTTCAGCCAATGACAGCTAAGTCGAGCTGTTGAAATCAGTGGTTAGAGATAATCTGGGAGAATTTTTGAGAAAACAGATTATGAATGCTCCCTAACTCTATCAAGTCTGTAAGAGAAAAATGCATGCATTGCTACAATGGACTGAACTGTGTATAAACCAACCAACTCTAACATTAAAATCTGATTTCCCATCTTCTCTAAGCCATCCAGAAACCAACTCCCATTTAAAATTCCTACACATTCCATGCCATTGCTATGTATTGGTATGCTAAACTTACCACACAGTCTGTAAGCTTTCCCCATTGCTCATAGTAACTCCTCAGGCTTTCTTCTGTGGTTTCAAAGCTTAAGCCGCCAATAAACAGTTTGCGGAACTGCTCCTTTTCCCTCTGCCACAGAAAAAAAGAGATTACATTAATATAATTTAAAACACCTCTTCTGCATTAGCAAATCAGACATTAACCAAGATTCTCCTAAGTGTCAATGATTTTCAGTAAGATTTATTTTCAAAGTAAGACCTGGCTCTTCTAAAGGCTCTTCCCCTATTAAGGAAATTAAGCAATTTATTCAATTCTGCAAGTCCACTTTTAAAATACAAATTTTTTAAATCCTTACTCCTGTCTCTCCCTCTAGATATCAAAAACAAGGGACCACAGTTGAAAACTTTCAGAATATTCCCCTTAAAGACCCATATGAGATGCTTTTTAAAGAAAATGAGAACTTTGGCATTTGTTTTTATTATGGAAAATATGAATCAATTTATACCGTCTGATTCTATCCCAGGTAACATTCATTTCTAAAAACCATTCTGGCTAAGTTATCTTATATGAATACTACAGTGCTATTCATCCAAGGCACTGTAAGTAAAAATAAATTAAATATATCCAAATATATTCTGTAACAGGTTAACAATTCATATTTTCTCCATAATTACTAAAATAAAGTCAAGCATCTGTAAAATTAATCTGGGATCCCCACACACTGGAATTAGCAACAAACCTAAACATCCTCAACAGAAGCAGAATTAAACTAATTCCCTTTAAAGTAGAAATGTGAATAATACATATTCACATCCACTAATATCATGCTTTTGGTAAGACTTATTTCCTTGCAGAGAAATTATCACTGCACTTGTTAAGCAGTGGTCTCATGAAATGACACATGCATAATAAAACCCCAAATAAATCCAACAAAGAACAGGACCAGTAATAAGGTATTGCATTTTCTTTTTGTATTTTGTGGTAAACTGAAGCAGAAAGCACAACCTTCCATCTTCTACCAGTTCAAAACACTTATACAGTAACTTTTTCTACAAATCAAGCCTTGTAATTGCCAGTTTCTACATACCGAAGTATCACTAAATCAGTTCATACATGTGAAAATTTCACGCCAAACAATTTTAAAAATGCACTAAGAAGTAATCCTCTTTAACAAATTTAGAATTCCAGAATGTTCTTTTGAAGAGAACTGTTCTGCTCAAGAGAACTCATTAACTAACTTCAAAACAATCTACTTGGGTGTTTAGTTGTGTTTTCTTTAGTGTGTTGTTTTTTATACAACTCAAGCATAGCAGCAATTGTCAAAAGAAATTGACAAAGTGTAACTGACAAACACAGTATGATTAACTGTGCAATGGGCATTAAGATAAATTTTAAAAGCAGACTGGTAAAACAATGAGACTAAGAAAACAAGCAGAATGGTTTTGTGCACATATGCTTTCAAAAGTATTCAGTCAATTTGCATGTAGATAAACACATCCAAGGCAGGCCTGGATCGAGATGCATATTAACACAAGACAATTACTGCAGGCAGTCACAAACCAGGTTTTATTTTCAAAATACACCCCCGTTATTAGCAGCTTGACACACTGCAGCCTAACAAGAAGTCAACTTTCTCTCCTCCTTCTTCCAAACATATATTCTATTTAAGACTGATCAGTTCAAATTTCTCTTGAAATATTTGGAATCTGCTGTTGGAGCTAGTTTTTTTTTTTTTCTAAAAACACCAAGAAAGCTACTACTACTGCCTCCTCCTTGCACAGACAGGCACAATAAAACAAGTGTTCAAAAGCAGTAGACAAATGTTTGAAGTAATTTCCTTTCACCTCATTGCATAAAAGAACAAATGAAAGAATGCTGCATACCAGAGCAGTATTAAATACTTTTAAGCAACAATATTACAACAATAAAAATCATCCCTTCAGTTCTGTTGCTTCAGAATTAGGGACCACTTGCTTACAGTTTTATAGATCTACAGAAGATACTTTTTCCCATATAATCAATTGCCATGCATTTACTAATGATGATTATTATAAAAATATGAGAATCAAGAAAACTTAGTAGGCAGATAGGGTATTTCCAGTAAGTGTTATGTTTATCCTGAAAACAGCTATAAACCTGTAAATAGAACTCCAAGAATGGAATCTATCAGCTGTAACAATGATAAAAATATACTACACATAAATGACAGACATTGAACAGAAAAGAAGTGAGTTTTACAGTGGTATTTAGGGTCATGCCCTACCCAGAACAGCATCTAGGCACCACACGTTAGAAAACAGCAGTAATGAAATCCACTAGCAGTTCTTTAATGAAAACCACTGTGCAAAAACAGCACACACATGCTGCTCCACTAACACACACACAACCTCTCGATGTGGAAAAGCGATTTGTCTTAAATAAGCCAGTTTGAAGAGGCTCTAGTTAGCCTAACACTAACCTCCCACCAAAGTCCAGAAAGTTCTGTGCATGTGAAGTTTGTGCCGAAGGCGTAAAATGTGCAATGACTATCATCATGCCAGTACCTCTTAGAATCCTGAGGAAAATACTCTTTTGGTAAAGACACAGACACCTCATTCCTACAAAGGGCCACATTATAAAAGGTAACACCTGTTTCAAGATTTCTACAGTACGCCCCGTGGCAGGAATCAAGATCCAGGGGAAATTTTTATAACTTCTGTTGGATAGTCATGCCTGTGTATTTTAGACTTTCCTTCACAGGCTTAAAACAGCTTGAAAGGGCTGGAAAACGCATAGCCTTGACTGAAAAATTAAACATTACAGCAATGAAAGGTGTTTTACATAGGAGTAACGTGCGCATACACACAACCCACGCTGACTGCGGAATTAAGAATTCGAGTAACAAAAATGTTTAACGGAGACAAGCGAGGAGGATCCCTGAACTCCAGGGCTCTGTACTCCCCCAGCGGCAGCTCGCCCGCCGCCTGCGGCGAGTGTACGCAGCGGCCAGGCCGGCTCCGCCATGTGGCGGCAGTGGGAACACCGCGGCCCCGCGCCGGGCGGGGAAAATGGCGCCCGGGAGCAGCCGCCGCCTCCCGGGAGAGCGCCGCAGATCGCTTCTAGCGTGCACCTACACACACGGTACTAAGACCTCTCAGGCGCTCCTTGTCACTCCCGTGCATACCAGACCACTACAGCTTGCCCGCGCCCTGCCCGCTCTGCAGGAGCGATCTCCATTGCCCTTCACAGCCGCGACTCTCGGCCAGGCCGCCATTTTACCCCTCCCCTTCGCCAGCGCCATTACCCGCAGCGCCGCCTCGGCCGCTCCGCGCCTCGCGGGGCCAAGACGGCCCCCAGCCCGCGGAGCTCCGACTCCCCCTCCTCCGACGACACCTCAGCAGCAGCGCAGCTAATAGTCATGGCCACGGGCTCAAGAAACGCGCTGTCCGCCATGCGCGGTTACCGCAGCTTCCGCCGCCTCGCCCGGCTGCGCGTCAGCCCCAGTCTCCGCTTCTAGAACCTTCCTCTGCGCAAAGATATCCAGCATCCACCCCGCGTTGCGACCCGGCAGCAGCGCCCGGACTTGCGCGGACGACTCAAGCTTGCTTGTAATTCCCAGCCCGAAAAAATTCACTCTGTCTGCATAAGCAAACGCGTCTCCCTCCTTAAAAGCAAACTCTAAATCTTCCCATTCCACGTACCATGTTCTTCATGGTTTACGTATTCCTGCTCGAGAGTACCGTACAACCGGTCGGTAATGGCTGCCTGAACTGTTACGTAATTTGAAATTCAGCTCCGCGTAGTGTTAGCGCCCTCCTACTCCAGCCCGGGCTCGCTTCCGAGGTTTAATTAATTAAAAAAAAAAATACAAAAAAGAAAAAAAGAAAAAAAAAAAAAGGCCAGGATCTGGAGCCTAAATATCTCCAAAGGGGCTGCAGTTCTGAATAACGCCCCTACGTGTTTTTATGGTGTAATGAAAAGTCATCGACTCCGTTAGTAATGGCCGTCTCCGAAATGAGCCGAAGGAGCTGTCGTCGTCGAGCTTATCCGCTTCGACAGCCGCCGGAAAGAGCCGAACCTGGAATGGAAGCCCATTCGGCTCGCTTCGGTAATTTCCGGAATCTGCCGCAGCAAGCGAAAATGGCGCTCGGCGCCAGCTCGGCAATTTCCGGACAGAAAGACGCAGCAAGCCATCGACTACTTCAGCCAGCTCGTCAGTTTCCGACAACCGACAGGCTCGCGAGACGTGCCCGAGCGCAGCCGAAGCGGCCTCGAATGCTGTTGGCACCGTGTCGCTTGTTTTTGTTTTTTACGGAAATTGACTAAAGGCCCCGAAGGCTCAAACCTCGGCGTTAATATTAATTGGGGACGGCCGCGCATCGCCCCCCGAAACCTCGCCCTAGCCCTCTTCCCCCTCCGCCCGGGCAGGAGGAAGTGAGAACTGCACAGATTTTGGCACAAGCGCGGCACATCGCGGAGTCGCGGCGGAGGGAGGCGGACTTCGCCGCAGCCCGCTCCGCTCTATCCCGCTCCGCCGCTCTGTTCTCCTCCCCTCTTTCATCCCCTCCCTCCCTCCCTCCCTTTTTTCTCTCCGGCGGCCCTGCACGCACCGCGACAAAGGGTGAGTGCTGCCGCCCCGCGCGCCAACGAAATGGCGCTGGACCGGCTCCTTTCTTCCCGCCCCTCTGCTCCCCCTCCCTTTCAGCTTCACCGCGGATCCACCCGCGGATCTCTCGCCCGCAGCGAAGCCTCCCCAGCCGACTCCCCCGACCCCTTTGCCCACTTATGAATGAGTTCTCGGGCCCCAGAGCCCCGCTGCTTTCCGACCCCGCTTCCCTCCCCCCCCCCCTCGCTCACGCCGGGGCCTCCCCGCCGCAACGCGGGAAATGGCCGCGCTCCAAGGGGCACCCCTCCAAACGAGCTTCAAACCCACCCCAGCGCTCCTCGCCTGCCCTCTCCGCGCCCGGGGCCCGTCCGGCCGCACCGGCCGAGGGCCTCGCTCCGCGGCGGCGGGCAGCATCGGCCCGGCGCGCATTGGCAGCGGCGGCCATGATGGCGGCGGCGGCTCTCGAGCTCCGCCAACCCCGTCCGCTCCCCCAGGCTTACCCAGTCGCTTTCCCTGTCGCCGCGAGGCATCTTCCTTCTTTTGGACGCCTGGCGCGGTCCTGCGCTCGCCCCGCGTTGGAGAGACGTCTTGGCCCCCTCCTGTGCCGGCGGCGACGACGGTCGGAGGTTGTAGCAGCTCGCGCGTAGGCGGCGGCGGCGTCGTGCGCTCTGCCCCGTCACAGCCGCCGGCGCGCAGTGCTCGCCCAGCCCAACCCAGCCCAGCCCCGCCAGCCACCGCCGCGCCGCTCCCCGCCCTCCGCCTCCCGCCCGCCCTCTCTCTCTCCCTCCCCCCCCCCCCCGCCTCAGCCCCCCGCGGATGTCGCTGTTGCTGCCTCCGCCGCTCAGTGCGCGCAGGGCGGGAGCCAGGAGGAGACGGGAGACCCAAGCGGCTGGGCACCATTGAAGTCTGTATCCTTCTCTCTCTCTCTCCCCCTCTTTTCTCTCGCTGCAGCCGCCTCCTTTCACCCTGCTCACCCTCGAGCCCCCTTCCCTGACTCCCCTTTCCTCTGCGGCTCGCTGCGGGCCGCCGCGGGGAGATGCGGAGCGCAGCCCGCCCGCCTCCCCCCACCGCCGCTTCTTCCCCACCCCCGCTTCCTTGGCGGTGGCGGGTGGCGGGCGGAGCGGAGCTGTCGGGGGATCGAGGCCTCGACACCCGCACGGGGAGGGGGGAGGGAGGGAGGCCCTCAGGCCCGCGGGCGCTGTCGCCCCGGGGAAGGAGAGCAGCGCCGGGGGCGGGGGCAGCGGCACCCGCGCGGCAGACAAAGCCGGCCCGCCGGCGGTCCCTGCGTGTGCCCGGCCCGCGGGAAACGTGAAGGGGCGGGGGGAAGACGGCGTGGAAGGGGCCCTGTCAGCGGCGGCGGAAGCGGCCCGGGGCCTGCGTCCCCGTTACCTCGCCCGGGGCGGCCCCGCCGGCCTCATGTGCGCCCGCCGCAGGCCCGAGGCGCAGCCGCCCCCACCAGGCCTCCGCAGGCTGCCTCTCTTTTCTGGTGGGGGTTGTTATTGGGTTTCGGGTTTTTTTTTTTTTTTTAATCCCTTTCTGCTACCTGTCAAGTGGGGGGACACAAGGCAAGACCTTCCTTCGGCACTGGCGCCCTGGCCCTTCTCCCACCTCTCCTAGCCCACCGCCCATGGGACTGCCAAAATCCACCTCTTGTGTCAGGGAGATTAGGCGGGATTGCTGAGTCCGGGAGGCTTTCTGGCCTTAAAGGACTTTCCTGCCTTACCCAGGCATATGGGGAATTCTAGCAGTTCTATAGCTCGCTGCGAGGCGGGGACAATACATGCCTATGGAGCTGGTCTGTATGAGAAAGGACATGGAAAAGGGGATGGATTGTGTTCAACGTAATTTGCATAGGTTAGATATGTAGTATGTACATCTTAGCTGAGTTAATATTGTTCTAGGACCTTTATTCTTGCAAACTTGAGAATCAGAAGGCAACGTTATAGTTGCATTAACATAAATATTTGCTTTTTATAACAATTTGCTAGTGCATAAGAATAATGGGTGATTCATTACACCACAAATATGTATCTGTTCCCCATCAGATTTGCTCTTAATATACCTTAGGTATATCTTCAACTGCTAGAATCTGAACTCTTGTTCTATTTGGTTTAAGGAAATAAGCATCCCTGATGGTCCTCCCCCTTTTCCCTAGCAATACGTCTGTGCTTTCGAAGGCCTTGGGAAAAATCGTTTTTCAACCCTATATACCACCTTGTCAGTATCATTTATCCTGGCTAGCCTAATGGTGCATTACTGGGTTATGCCGGACAAAGTAGTAACCTACTTTTTGTTCTGGATTTAATCCGTGTAAGAGATGTTGTATGCAGTGAATACATGGGGGTTGGAACAAGGACCATGCTTGTCTTGGGATGCCTTTCTTTGAGTAATGCAAACTTCCTTTTAATTGTCATGCATTTTTCTAGTAAAAGCTCTGCAAGTCTGCAATAAAAATGGCCTCCAATAAAACTACATTGGTAAGTTCATGCACACCTAAAGTATATAAGGATTTAATCAACATATTTTTCTTCAAACTTATAACTTGGCATCTCCATTTAAAAGATACATCCACATCTCCCCTCCCCAGCATTATTCTGACCAAAATTTCAGATCCAGAAAGTAAGGCTACTAGAAAGGACATTGTATTTGGTTTTAATAAATCTGCCATTTTAAAAGAGAAACTTATTGGGAAAAAAAGTGTGAAAGGATTCTGCACTATTTCATCTATCCTACAATAGAAAACACTAAGGATTTTTTTAGCCTCCTTTCAGCATACCATGTAATTCATCATACATGTAAAAAACAAAGTCCAAATCATGCAGTCATTTAATTTCTCCCAGTGTATTTGGAGAAAACTATTTGCCTGACAAAAGGCAGTCTTTTCAGATTAAAAGTAACATTATTGAGAAATGATGTGGCATAATTAAGATGCCTTTTGAAATGATTTTTAACAAATAACAGTTTCTTTGAATTTCATAGGAGCAGAGATTATCAGATGTCAACCCCTCCTGGACCATTTTAATGATGCATTCATGGATCTCAAGTCCTCTAAAGCTTTGCTTGACATTAAAATATCGACTCCTAAGGGCAGTTGGTTGCTGGTTACAATTCAACTAATAATGATACATAGTTTCCTGAAGGACAGACCTGTAGAAGTATAATGTGAGATATATCTGAGGTTGAGATGGGGAAGTAAGCAAAAAATAGATGTGCACAATTCAAAACTTCAATAGCAGAACCACTGATTTATAATATACTCAAAAGGCCTGTTCTTAAATTTACAGAAATGATTATTCATCTCAAAATATATTCAAAACTTGTGACTCCTGGCTTAGAAGTGCAATGGAGTGCTTCCTCTGTGTTGTACTGTTTCAAAATATTTCACCAAGGTGAATGTCTAAACTTTCTGTTAGTAATTGATTGTCCACTTATCCTAATTTGAAGAAGAAAAGGAATTAGCCAGCCTGGGAAGGGGTGCTTTAGAGAAAGGAAAAAATCTTACAAATGCAGTATTTTTAATCTTTTGATGTTGTTGAGAATTTTGCTGCACAGGTCAGGAAAATCAGTTATGGTTCCCATGGGAACCATAACTAATTCTGCTTCGTTATATATTTGCATGCAAAATCTAAATATGCTAAGGGGATAGGGTAGCTCTAGAGCTGTAATTCTGATTTTCTTACATCTTGTATGTTAAAATTCTACACCACAGTGTCACATCAGTGTTTTAATCTTGCCCCTGAAAGAAAGAGTGATTATCCATAGATCTGCACGTCGTATGTGGTGTCATATGACTTATAAATGCAGAAAGAGAAACAATTTCTACATAAGCCTTCAGTGGTCAAATGCCCAAGTTACAGCTTACAACATGCAACTCTAGAGAGCTTCAAGGGTGAAGTGGACATTTAGAATGCTCTTAAGTTCAGTCAGGTGTCAAAATTCACTTGTGGGCTGAGATTTGCATGGGCTTGTATAATCCTAGAATGTACAGGTTTTTAACATGTTCAGTATTTCTGCAGGCTCTGCAATCAAGTGTTATTTTAATAGGCTCAAGAGTTTGAAGAGCAGTGCTGATGCACAAGACCTAATATATCTCTAATATTTAAAACAGAAGCAGCATACTCTTAATTTTGCTATTTCTTATTGCACTTCAAGAAAAAAATACAGACCCCCATGACATTCATTTTCCTTTGTGGAAGATACTTAAGTCTTAGAAAATAAAAAACCCAATTGTTGCTTTGATACAGAAATCCAAAACATTGATCTTTAAGTGACAAGAATTAGTGAAGCCGAAAAGAGTACCAGAAAACAATCTTCCATTGAATCAAAGAATTTTAGTCCAACGGAGAATACAGATGGAGATGTTCCCCACTTGTAGCCTGCTTGCCTCATCACCAGTAATTATAATGTTATTACTATGGTATAATGAGTCTGTCTTTTTCTGTGTTGTCGTTTTTCCCTCTGCTACTTTTATTGTTTGTTTATTTTCCTCATATCTACCCCTTTCTATTTCACACTTCCATTTTTTGAAAGAAGCTGCCCTCATAGAAGCCTTGGACATCTTCATGTTGTATTTCCCCTCAATATCAGTCTTGCATTCTTTTTCCTGTAAAGGCAAAAAAAGCCAATATGCTTAAGTTAACACTTTTCAGACATGAATGCTGTGGTCAAAATACACCTGGGATATGCAGGCACTTAAAATCTAATTGGAAGTACATGCTCTGTTCTCTCTTTTATGCTTTCAAGTCAAAACAATTACCATGTGAGATATATATACAGAAACTTTCTTTTTAAATGAGAAACTAGAAACTTTTTCTCCTCTTTGTTGTTTGAACCTTCAATTTATGGGTTGCTAACCATAAAGAGTAAAGTATTTTGTGGAGGGAGGGAAAAATTAATTATGAAAAATAAGAGGTACAAAGACAGGGCTTTGGCAAGAGAATCATCTTCCAGTCTTCACTAAAAGAAGACAGTTTTTATTCTAACATACATTTTTTTTTTTTACCTTTCACCACATCAAGACAAAATTCTACTAAATCTAAAAGTTTGAAAATTTCAAAATTGCAGTGTTGTCCAGTTATCCCACTTTAAAGAGGACTAGAGAATGGCTATCAAGCAAATAGATGTGCTTTGTGATATTTGCTTGTCTGTGTTCTGATGTAGAGGAAGTGCTTTAGTGAGGAATTGGTTCTGTCCACTTTTATTTAGGGTGCTGCATAGCTATGTTTAAGGAGCTTAATACTTAGTTTATGGCTGCCACTTGACAATTTCCTTATGAAGTGCAGTCCAAAATGGCAAACAAACTGCTTTTGGTCTGCTAGTCCTCCAGAAATGTGATACAACATGATAGGCTTGTTCCAACTTTTTTTTAAGATTACAAACAAGGAAAATCTGAAATGTGTCCTTCTACTGCTATTTAATTTTGCCTTATTAAACTGGGAATGCCTTGAGGATGATGTGGATGTAAAATTTGTTTTAAGAACTTAAAGAATATTACCTGAACTATCAAATGTAAACTTTTAAACACTTACAAAATTTTGTAAGTTAGCAAAATTCCATTTATGTGTTAAATGCTGTACTTAAGCGTAGCAGTCTTAAGTTTATGCACCTTTGTGACATCTCTTTGTAAGTTACATGGGTGCATGGCTAAGAATGAGAAGAAACTGTAGTAGTGGAATGCTCCTAGCATGTGTCCTGTTCAATAGTTGCGGGTTATTGTTGAGTATTTTGCTTTTTGTAGCAATACATCATAAACTTTCACTTCCCTGCCATCAGTTTCTCCTTGGTTTGTTTTTTTTTTTTTTTTTTTGGAAAAGATAGAAACCACCTTTTTTCAGTACCATCCCTTTTCTATTTTATGCATTTTCACAGTTCCCTTATTACTTCTCTTAACTTCTGCCTTGCCCTCTGCCTTTTCACAGGCATAGAGTTAACTTTTAGAAGCTTCCTGATGTTTTGAGCATGTAGCACTGAGAAAAAATTTTTAAGGGGAGTATAGTCACTGAGTATGTGGACAAAAAAAATTTTTACCTTTTTAAAAACTGGTGTTGGGTATCTCATTAAGCAACTGAAAAAACCCCAAAAGATTTAACATGTCTTGCTCAGGTTACCTGACCACATGCACTAACATGAAAGGAGTCTGAGCTTCTGGCTTTAGTGTTAATAAGCCAGTGAAGTAACTGTAAAGCAAAAAAAAAAAAAAAAGGAAT
The DNA here is from genome assembly GCA_030060385.1 of Muscicapa striata striata. Classification (NCBI taxonomy): domain Eukaryota; kingdom Metazoa; phylum Chordata; class Aves; order Passeriformes; family Muscicapidae; genus Muscicapa; species Muscicapa striata. Next base: position 1,096,242 of record JAREIS010000041.1, on the reverse strand, counting down.
AACGTCATTCTGAATTTCTTTTGTAGCACAAAATGGGAAAGAAACAGAATGGCAAAGGTAAAAAAGTTGAAGAGGCTGAGCCTGAAGAATTTGTTGTGGAGAAAGTCCTGGACAGACGTGTTGTAAATGGAAAGGTGGAATACTACTTGAAGTGGAAAGGATTTACAGAGTAAGGCATTTCCTTTTTTTTTTTTTTTTTTTTTTTTTCTTATTCTGATAGAATGATAAACACAACTGATTTGAAAACAACTGTGCAAAGAGGAGATTGCATGATGGGCATCCACTTTAAAGAACCATGAGGGAAGGACATCCATAAATGCATAGTCAAGTGGGACAGTCAAGTATGAAAATAAAATAGAAGATAATGTAGTTCGTTGTTCACACTCTATAAAATATTTGAGGACTTTTACCAGATTCTTAGTGATTGTTCTTTCACCACTCTGATAGAACTTGTGTCCATATCTGTCAAGGTAAGATAGCCTGACAGTTACCATACACGTAGCAGAATGAATGGTACGTCTTGAGTAGCAAACCATGCAGGAATGTAAACTGCAGGCAGCTCTGAAGCAGATAGTTTACTTATTACTAATTTTCCTGAACTGTTCTCAAATCAACTGAATTTGCCTGTGGAATGGTTGCCTTCATTAGGCATACTTGAAAGGAATTTTTGAGTGTCTTTCCCAGGACTTATGTATGTGTGTGAAAACTTTACAGTAGACTTGAGAAGCTGATTGTTTAAGAAGGAGTGTAATTGTGCCTCCTTCCACTGGCACTCTGTGGCAGCTTGCTTTACCAGCTAAAAGAAGACTGTGCACCTTGAATTTCTGCATAAATGGTTATGTGTGCAGTGATATTATTGTTGCATACCTCCCAAAGCGAGTGCATTGCAACACCATGCACTCTGGCAACCTGAAATGTGTGCATAAACACAAAGTACAATGTGTTTAGTATTTGAGGGTCTGATTTGAACATGTAATAATATGTTACTGTAAAGGAAAATAATTTGTACGTTGTTTTAAGGGGAGCCATGGGGCTAGTTTTACATTTTTCTTCTTTACCCAGTTTTACATAAATGTATGTTTCAGTGCTGACAACACATGGGAACCTGAAGAGAACTTAGATTGTCCAGAGCTAATTGAAGCCTTTCTGAACTCTCAGAAAGCTGGTAAAGAAAAAACAGATGGTGCCAAAAGAAAATCTTTGTCAGATAGTGAATCTGATGATAGTAAATCAAAGAAAAAGCGTGATTCTGTAAGTATATGTTCACGTGTTAAGCTTTTGTTTCCCTGCATCTCTCCCCTTCCTCTCCATCCCCCAAAAATCATATTGTGACTTTGATAATGAGACTGAACACTGATTTACAACTGCAAAAATTTCATGGCATCTGCATCTGTGGTTTGAAAAGGGTATACATTAATTGCGGTTAATGAGCCTGTCCAAATGGTTAATGAAAGATGATTGACTGACATGGTGATCAGAAGTTCTTACATTGTCCCATAACACTTACTGAATAATTGAAAGTAAGACTGGTCAAGAGTTATTAATTAATGGTATTAAATGATAGGTTTATATTAGAGCAAAAGATCCATTATTGGAACAAAGATGAAGTTCTGGTTTGCTGCCATATTTAGTATATGATTTTGAATAGGTGAGTGGCAAGATGGCAAAATGTGAAAACCAAGCAGATACTTAGACATGATGGTGGAGAAGGAGTAGAAAGGGTGAGTGAAAAAAGCTTACCTTTCCTGAGAGGCCTGGATTTCTCCTTCAGTTTAAATGAGTAAACAACTTGACACATTTAATGCTGATAAGTACAGAATAATGCACACTGTTCAATAATAATGCAAAATGTTCAATAGTTCACATTTTCTTCTGTAAACTTGTGGACTAGCAGTTTGAAACCACTGACACTGCCAATCATTTTAATGTGCTGAAGACAGCAGGCAGTTGGACATGTGGTTACTGTCAGAAAGGTTGGAAGGCATCAGAAATAATAGTTCATGAATAATGAAAAAATGTTTTGCTTTCTGTATAGAGTCAGTTGTTTGGCTTCATCTGGTACAATAGTGGCCACTGTCCCTAAAAGGATATTGTGAACCTGTAAAGGAGCTAATACAGGAAATAGTTGTGATATTTTTTGTCACCAGTGTGATGACAGTGAGCCAAGAAGAGTTGAGGTGTTCCTCAAGGATGTAGTTTCCTTATTGGTTTAGCCAAGCCAAGCCTGTTGTTTTTGCACTTCCAGGCATTTTACTTTGCTGCTTTTGTTATTTTTACTGACCATGCTTGCTTGTTTTTCTACTACAACAATTTTAGACTACTTGTTTTGTCTGCCATATTTTCAGAAATTAATGCTGGAAACATGGATATAAAACCCTTTATTATTACCCTACCTCTAAATGATTTGGCCTGAAGATTGATAATGAAAAAATAATATTTTATATGTTATAGATTTGACGGGGTTTTAAGGCTATTTTTTTTTTTTTGTTCTGACACACAAACACACATATACCTGTATGTACAAAAATTTGTATCTCTAATACCAAAACAGAATTTTGTCTTAAACTAGATAACCATCTTCTAACTTACTAGGTTGATAAACCAAGAGGGTTTGCAAGGGGTCTTGATCCTGAGCGGATAATTGGGGCTACGGATAGCAGTGGAGAGCTTATGTTCCTCATGAAATGGTAAGTCATACATCCACAGTTCTTGTCCATGAAGGAAGGGCAGGCAGCTGCACTTAGGCTAAAGAGACAACTTCATTTCAGGAGTAAGACACAGAAGCAGGTGGTCTCCTTATTAACCTTGTATTCTAGAAAAGCAAGCCTTCTAAATTAAGTTAGGACTTAATCCTTCTTCTTTCAAAACCCAAAATACCTTTCATTTCTGTTGGTTCAGTTTTACTTTGAAAGGTAATTTCTGATAAAATAGGGAGAAACTGGCATTTGTATGGAAAAACTGGATCTAGGTAATGCTCTTGCAGAGGGAAAGGCAGACAGAAATCCAGCTTTACATGCTTCAATAAGCAGAAGCCAGCTTCTGGATAGCCAGCTGTTTAGCCAAATGCAGTGCCAGCTGTTCTGCATGCGTCAAAGTGGAATTGGAAGCAACTAGGGGAGAAAGCAGAGGTGGAGATGAAGAATAAACAGTGTGGAGAGGCTTGACATTATGGACTAGTAAGAGGGGAGAATGATGGGGAGAGTTTGTGTTGTTGGGAGGGTAGGTGGGGACCAATTTCATTAGCTGCAGTATTGGAGAAGGATTTCTTGCTTTGTGAACAAATGGGATAAAGTTAGTGCTTCTTCCCAGTGTTGAGAATCAAGAGATTGAATTAACATTTGCTGAGAGTCAGATTTCTTAAGGTGATGGGATAAATAAGAAGGATAGCCTTTGAGAAGGGCAGATTTTAAGAATGGAGTCAAACTGAGTGATCTCCTGTGATGTGATTTGTCTTGGGATGTGCATAGATTGCTGAACATTAGTGCTGTGGGACACTGTCTCCCTTCTGCCTTGTCAAATTCTCTATAAATTTTATGTGAAACTTAGAAAAGTTGCAAAGCAAAGATCATGAGTGAATTTCTGTAGTGATAACTGGCAAAATCAAACACAAAGGACTTTTTTTGTTTGTTTGTTTGTTTAGTTTGGTTGCAGTTGATTAGTTTTTCATAATTGGTCTTAGGTAGCAAACATAGATATGAGTTTGTATGCACAAAGCTGACTTTTAAAGGCAGCATACACTTTTAAATGGAATCTAAAGCGTGTCAGGCTGGCAAGCTTGGTTTGTTACCCCAAGACAGCATCAAGAATAAATGTATGAAATACAGGAAGTTACTTGCATAAACAGTAAATGTAATTTGCATGTAAGTACCAGCTCTTAAGATTGGTCCTATTGATTTTTAAGTTTTACTTTGAAGCTTTGATTAGTCTTTAAAAGACAAAATTAACCAAATCTTACTTTTTTCATTACATACTGCAGTATGTGACCTTATAACTGATTCCATTAGAATGGCATTTTCCTTTCAAACAGAAAATCCGTGAGAAGGGAAGAACAATGGAGCTATGAAACCTCATCATTACCATTAGCATGGAAAGTCTTGGTAGTTTAAGTGAAAGTATACTGGAAACTGATTTCTAGCTGACATTCTTTCCAGAACATAGGACTTATCAAGCGATGCTAGATGTTTGAAAATACTGATTATTAATTTGCTTAAATCCTGCTCTCTTCTACATCAGGAAAGACTCTGATGAGGCAGATCTGGTGCTGGCCAAAGAAGCTAATGTGAAGTGTCCTCAGATCGTAATCGCTTTTTATGAAGAACGGCTAACTTGGCATTCATGCCCAGAAGATGAAGCACAATAATTGTTTGCATTGCTTTTTTTTATATATAAGAATATTAAACCCAAAATTTGATTTATTAGTAATGTGAGAAGCATACATTCTAACAAATTTCAAATTTGATATTTTTTTGAAGTAGTATGTTTTGCATCAACAGCAAGTAAATAAAAGCTTTCTGCAACTTGTTTCATTTATCACAAGAGAGCATTTGATACTACTACTTCCTCCACGTTAGGTAAAAGCTTTTATAAAACATCAGTGAACTTCCATAGTTACTACAGAATCATAATGAATGTCTAAACAAACTCACAGATGTTTTGTAGTCTTCTATACTATTGATGTGCATGTATCTTCTTTACCCAAACCTAGCCCTTTAAACCTGTAGGGTCATTCTTTTTAGTATTTGGGATCACTTGGTCTTACGAAGACCAGGTGAAAACTAACTTTGTAGTAATTTGAATGTTATCAGACTGTATATTGTTTACTTTATTGTAAATACTGGTGAGCAGTGGTCAATAAAATAGTTTTATATTCTTCCTTTATACTGATAGGCTGTGACTCTTTTGAAGCGGGGTATTTCTCAACTTTTGATATGTTAAACTCAATTTGTAATATATTTAACTGTAAGTTGTTTTCTTGGGGGGTAGGTTATTATTAATATTACCCCACTGCTACTCTTACCCAATACCAGAAAAGTACCAGGCGTTGATTATTAGTTGGGGGTTTTTGTGAATACTGCCTGAGACACGGGTTTTTTTCAGTCAGGAAGGGCCTGTAAAATTAATGTGCTTTGAGTACTCCTGTAAGTCACAGATGGCAACCACACGACTTAGGTACAGCAGTTGGTTACAAGGCCAAGTAGCCTCTGCAGACATAATAGGAAATATTTGGCATGTATTGACGGTATTAGCCCTTGCTTTAAGTTCTTAATTAGCCCTTGTTTAAGTTCTTAATAAGAAGCTATAGTGTACTCTAGGGCTGGTTCAGACAGAATTATTCTTCAGGCCATCACCTGAAGAATACTTACATAGCTCAGCTTTTAAAGTGGAATATTTAAATGAAGACACTTAAGTCATATACTTGGAGCAAAAGACTTTATTTCTATTTCAGATTGAATTTTAAGATTAGTCCTACAATCAGCTGCTTGGAGAATACCTTCAGAAGGGCAGAAGTAAAGGGTGGGGAGCTCAGGAAGAGTAAAGTTGTCATTCATCTTTTTACTTGCTTTTATCTACACATCGTCTTTTCTTTGTGTTTTGACTACCTTTGTATAGTTTGCCTTAAGATGTGCTTATATGTCAATGGCCAAGATTATTTCAGAATTATCCTTAATTTAGAGATTTGACTAAAAAATGTAATCCTGTAGTACACTGTCAGTATCAATAGACTCATAGAATAGTTTGGGTTGAAAGGGACCTTGAAGATCATCCAGTTCCAACCTGCCTGCCATAGGGAGGGACACCTTTCACTAGACCAGGTTTCTCAGAGCCCCATCCAACCTGGCCTTAAACACTTCCAGGGATGGGTCGTCAGCAACTTCTTTGGGCAATCTGTTCCAGTGCCTCACCATCCTCAGAGTAAAAAATGTCTTCCTAAAATATCTAACCTAACCCTACTGTCAGTTTGAAGCCATTTCCCCTCATCCTGTCACTCACTACATGCCTTTGTAATTCCTCTCCAGCCTTGTTGTAAGCCTCCTTTGGGTCCTGGAAGGTTCTCTAAGGTCTCACTGGAGCCTTCTCTTCTCCAGGCTTAACAATCCCAGCTTTCTCAGCCTGTTGTCACAGGAGAGGTCCCACAGCCCTCTGATTATCTTTGTGGCCCTTCTCAAAGGTGAGACAGTTGGGATTGCCTGGGTATGTTATTTCAGAAAATTAAAATAAGAGATGGATATTCCTGGAAACCCTCAGTGTGCATAGCCTGAAGAGTGAAGGAGGGAATCCAATCTCTTCTTGATGTTCTTTTGATACTGTTTCACAAATCATTACTATAATTATTTGTCCTTTCAATAGTTTCTAAAGCCATTTATATTGTTGAACAAAGCCTGTCACCATAGAACACCTACTTATATATAGTTAAACAGCAGTGGCTAAACTTGCTATGTGAATTTTTTCCTGAAGATTTTTTTATTACTGGTTTTGGGCAGAATTCAGTCTCTTATTTGTGGCTCCAGGGAAAATCCAATATCCTGTTAACATGGGGCTCCCTTGCACCAGATAATGATAATTTCAGCACCTAGCTAACTGTTGTAATTTGATATAAGGAGATAAAAGGAATAATTGAACTTACCCCTGCCCATCTCCTTCTGGTTCCCAGTCCCCTGTTCCCCTGTCCTACTGACCTTCCTGTCCCCCTGACCTTCCTGTGTCCGGACCCTGGGCCAAGTGTCCTCATCCCATTGGCTGTCAGCCACGCCCCCTCCCACTCCCTTCTCCTGAATACCTCGGTCCCTGGAGGGGGGCCCTCTCTTTCTGCCATGCCACCGCAAGGAATAAACTGAGACCTAGAAGAAAGAGCCTCTTTTGTCTTTCCTATTCATGCTGGTCACCTGTCTAATCTTAAATAATTAGCATAGGGACACAGTGAAACCAGCAGCTAACCTCTCTTGCCTGTTCCTTAGACAAATCACCCTGACTTTATCACATGTTTAAGTCTTCTACAGAGTTATGGCTTAAGTTTTGGGAAGCCTGTAACGGGAATATTTATACACCTAGTATATAGGATTCTGAAATCCTTGCTTTTTTATCTAGGAGCTTGATAAACATATGGGCTAAAGAGGAATTCCAAAGCAGCTTGTGTTCTGCCAGTTTCTTCAGTATGGAGTGCTTTGTAAAGTCTTAAAACCATTACTGTACAAGGTGCATTTTACTGCCTGAAATTTTGCAATTTCTGTAACACATTTCAAGTGTGGATATTAAGTCTGTGTGAAGTTGCTGGTTTGAAGCGACATAGGTTAAACAGTTGTTTTTAATTACTGGTTATTGTTGGTGGTAGATTAAGATTTTTGTTGAGAGGTTGGTTCTCCTCAATTTGTAACCCTTAAAATACAGATTTGTAACTAGATACAGCTTTTTACATTATATTTGGTTCTTCCTTCTGACTTAATAAAATTATGCTGTATTTACTTTTGAACAACTTTGCAGCTTGTTAGACAGTTCTTTAGATTGCTGATTTTTTTATGTTATGATGGTAAATATGCTGGCTGGTATTTCTTTCCTTTTTTTTCTCCTCATTGTGTCAAACTGAGTTTTGCTAGTAATGAAATGCAACACTTTAAAGGTACACGTTATGTAAAGTTATGCTGAATGTGCTGCATACATAGGCAAAAAGTTAACAAATGTTATTAATTTAAAATTAACATTAAATAAATGAGATATCTTCTGTAGTTAGTTGAGTTGTGCGGAGGTTTCTCGTCATTGTCTCCTTTCTTATACCAAACCAAATGGGTTTCAGGCTGTCATTTTGCTATGAATTGCTATGAATTAAGGCTGCTGTCCTGGAAAAAAAGCCCACACAAACCACAAAAATTCCAGTTGTGCTTGCTCCAATGCTTCTCACTATGGCTGAAGAAAATACTCAGGTTAAACGTAAGCGGGTAGTGCTAGGTTATGTAAAATTGAGATCATGATCAGTTATGACAGCATCCTCTTATAGCCTAGCTCCTACTCTTTGCTAGGAAAGAATAAAACTCATGCTTTGTTTATTAGTATTGTATTAATTGCAAATTAATCAGAGTAATTGCTGTTAAATTGAATAAAACAAATATGGTACCTGCAAAAAAACCTATTAGCATTGCAAGTGATTTTTATCAGTTCAGCACAAATGGATTCTATGTGTTTTGTGGTAATTCTTCTAGATTTATGGTGCAGTTCTCCTTAAAACTGTGTTTCTTAGCAGTAGATTATATTACATTTAGGACTCAACAGATGTTGTCATAAGAAGTGTAACTAGAACTACATTTTTCTTTTAACTGCAGATTATCTTACTTGCTCACCTGAATTGGGCTCTTGCTGCATAAAAGATTGTATTCCTTTCCTATTTTCTCCAATATTCTTCAGCATTCTCCTTGCCATTGGTGTCCTCTTTCTGATTAATATGTCTTCTCAAAATGCCACCTTTAACTCAACTCTTGAATTTAGCTGCTTTTATTAAAACATATGTACTCTGCTGACAGAGTCTTCTAAACTTGGGCTAGCAGCTGAGCCAGATGTCCCCAGATATATTTCTGAGGTGCCTCTCCTGAAATGGAAAGTAACTGCACAGACCTGCTGCACCTTAGAAGCTGTAAGGGAAGTAGAGCTGCATGGTTCCTGGAACAAAATGTCACAGGATGAAACAGAACCATGTTTTTCCCTCTAGGTTTATAAAGCTATGTCTCTACCAGCTCAAGGTGTTGCGCTTTGTTTTTCAGAGTGAATATCCAGACTAGCTCTTGCAGGTTTACCTGACTGATGTATACTTTCACAGGCGGTTTCCACCTGACAGTGTTTCCTATTCTCTTAGCCTTTAGTTGTGATAGCACTTGAGGGCATGCAGCAGTGGAGCTAAAAGTGTTTGGTAGTAACATCACCTCAGCAGGACCAGGAAAGAGTTGCAGAGGCTTTGTACTTCATTCCTGCTGCCTTTTGTAGGCGCGATCCCAGCCATGAGTTTGGGTAATACCATATCCTTTTGAAGTTTAATTGGAAAACTTCCATGTCCCAAAATGCCTGTCAGGGACTCCTATGAAAGCATCCTGGGTTCTGATTTCAAATAAATGATGGATGGTTTAAGCTAAAAAACTATTAAGTTATGCCAAGCAAAACTGAAACACTTGTCCCCAAAAGAAAAGAGCCTGCAATTGTTCCAGTCTGATGCAAGTAGAAATGGTGCTTTTCTTCCTTGTAGAGTGCTGTAACATTTTTTAATTTGGTGAGAGAATTGAATATGATTCCCAGGGCTCCAGATGGCACCTGCCAGATGGAAGCTCATATTGTCTTAAGATGCTGGCATTGATGGCATGGTATTCGAGAATGCAGTAACCTTTTGTGATGGGTTTTCTTACTAGATGAAGTAAGTGGTCAAGTATTTACTTGCATTGCAGCATCTGCCAAAATATTTTAATATTTTGGTCATGCTTTTGGGGATGGGATGACAGAGTTTGGTTTCTTTTTTTTCCTTGACTGAGTATACAAATCGCTCAGATATGCTTAGACCAGAGGAACATCATTGGCTTCTATATACAATTTCTCCTTCCCAGAAATGTTATCCAGGTGCATTGCTCTGCCCAGAGTTACAATTTGAAAAGTGTATGTAGTTTTGCTCCAGAATCTTCATTGAAAAGCACTGGGCCTTGTTGCCTGAGTTTCTATAAGCAGGATTAACAATCAGGGATTGTTGTGATCCAAATGCAGGACCCAGCATTTTGCCTTGTTGAACCTCAGACCATGGGCTTTGGTCCATCAATCCAGCCTGTCCAAATCCCCCTGCAGAGCCTTCCTACCCTCCTGCAGATCAACACTCCTTCTCCCCTTAGTGTTGTCCATGAACTGACTGAGGGTGCACTCAATCCCCTCATCTGCATCATCAGTAAAGGTATGGAACTGGACTGGTCCCAGTGCTGAGCCCTCTGGAATCTCTGGTGACTGGCCAACAACTGGATGCAGCACCATTCATCACCACTCTGGGATCAGCCATCCAACCAACTTTTTTACCCAGTGAATAGTGCACCTGTCCAAGCTCCAAGCCACGAGCAGCCGGTTTCTCCAGGAGAATGCTGTGAGAAGGGTGTCCAAGAATTTGCTGAAGTACAGATTACAAAATCAGCAGCCTTTCCTTCTTCACTAAGTGGGTCACAAGGTCACAGGAGATCAGGTTGGTCAACCCGTGCTGGCTGGGCCTAATCCCCTGGTTATTCTGCACTTGCTGGATGTATGATGAGCTGCTCACTAACCTTCCCCAGCACCAAGGTTAGACTGACAGTCCTGTAGTTCCCCAAACCCTTCCAGCCCCTCATATAGATGAGTGTCACATTTGCTGACTTCCAGTCCACTCAGACCTCCCTGGTTAGCACAGGCTGCTGATAAATGATGGATAGTGGCTTGCTGAGCATTTTCATCAGCTCCCTCTGTACCCTTGGATGGATCTCATCCAGCCCCACCGGCTTGTGATTCTCTGAGTGGTGTAGCAGGTTGATGACCATTTCCCCTTGGATTATGGGAGCTTCATTCTGCTACCTATCCCTGTCTTCCAGCTCAAGGGGCCAAATACTCCAAGAACAACTGGACTTACCATTAAAGACTGCAGCAAAGAAGGTATTAAGCATCTCAGACTGAGCTCTAGCCAAAGCTATCTGTTCAGCCAGGCTGGTTTTCCCCACTGGTTCATCTTTTGCATATGGGGACAGCCTGTCTTTAAGATTTCTCTGCTGAGAAATGACCAGCCTTCCTGGAACCCTTTGCCCCTCAGGACTGCCTCCCAAAGGACAATGTTGGCCTCGTAAACAGGCCAAAGTCTGCCCTCCGGAGGTCCAAGGCGCAGTTCTGCTGACCCTCTTTCTTACTTCTCTGGGAATTAAAAACTCTATCAGTGATGGCTATATCACAAGATAGGATGTGGAGAGAATGCAGTATATTATTACACAATTGTAAGTAGAGCACCATCACCCATTCAAAGCAAAAATGAATATGTCTCTTTGGATGGAAGATGAGTAAATTACCTTATTCTCAGCTTGAAGGTATTTTAAATTCTGGAACTGAGAATACTTTTTCACACATTTAAAGGCACACATCTGCTCTGGGAAATCATAATGAAAAGAAGATGGTGTCAATTTTTTTTCTTCTCAATAATTTCTGCATTAAATTATTTCAATCAGGAGTAGTCTCTTTCTTTTTTTAAGGAAGTCACTATTTCTTATCATATTATTCTAGAGCCCACCTTTCCCCTTTTGTTTTCATCTCTGCCCCTACATGCTGCACAGGCCTGGGATGTGCAAAGAGATGCTCTCCTACTCAGGAGACCATGGACCCCTTACTTCTACATCAGAGTTTGTCATGCATAATGCTAGGCTTAACACCTCAGAACGATTCTATTTTATTCATAGAATCATAGAATGGCCTGGATTGGAAACCTTAAACATCACCTAGTTTCAATTGCCTCACTGTAGACAGGGAAATTTGTCTTCCTTTCACTAGTCCAAGTTGCTCAGAGCTCCATCCAACCTGGCCTTAAATACTTCTAGGGAAGGAGCATTCACAACTTCTTGGAGCATTCTATTCCAGTGCCTCACCACCTAGTAAAGATTTTTTTCTCTTCTCTTCTCTTCTCTTCTCTTCTCTTCTCTTCTCTTCTCTTCTCTTCTCTTAACTCACAATTAGTTGAATAAAAATGACATCATTATTTACATAAAATGCCAGGGGTTTGTCAGCTACAAAAATCACTTTCAAGAAGACAAAGCAAAATGGTTACAAGTGGAAACAAGGTTTTATTTTTCTAAATCTGTTTCAAGTTGATGCTCACAAGTATTAAAACAATGTGCATGTGTGTCAGGCAGGCTTGTAGCATTTCAGAAATCTCGCATTTTTTCCAGAGAGTGTTTATAAATTTGCTGGTGTTAACATTAATGTGTCTAGTCTGGGGGCTTAGTTATTGCATTACTACTTGAATGCCACACTTTATTGATTGCTGCTTAGTTCCATATTGTTGACAGATCAATGAAGCATTTTGATCCAAATTTGGTTTAAAGCTCTGTGGACTGAGCAGGTTTTCCCTGCATAACTCAGGAAAAACAAGACTTCAAAAAATTTCAGCTAAGGATCACTTAAGGGTACAGTATAGAAGGCAGATATTTACAGACTGATAACAAATCACTCTGGCAATGTTGTTCACATCTTTGAAATGCAGAATGACTACTGATAACTCCCCCAGTGAGGCTTATTTTGTTGTTGGAGATACTGCTGTAGGCTGCAGAAGACAGCCCCAGCTGGGCTCCTATCTGAAATAAGAAAATTTTTGTGCTTGTTTGAACAAACTGTTCTTTTAGGCACAACACCATTATTCACATTCAAAACAACAGCAGAAAATGCTCCTGTCTCTGCCCACTCCTGAAACAAAATGAGCAAAATCACCTCTCAGAAACCACCAGGAAAAAAATACATACACACATTATCTATCTATCTATCTATCTATCTATCTATCTATCTATCTATCTATCTATCTGTCTATCTATCTATCTATCTATCTATCTATCTACCTATCTATATATCTATATCTATATCTATATCTATATCTATATCTATATCTATATCTATATCTATATCTATATCTACCTATCTATATCTGTACATATATATATATATGTATATATATATGTAATTATATATATGTATCTATACCCATCTGCTGGGTTAGTGCAAATAAACCCTGACATGACAGCAGTGCTGGTAAGTCCAGTTGAAGGTGTGTGCTGAGGAAAAGGCATCTCCATAATTTTTGCAGGTATTGAATCAGTTTTGCACATAGAGTTGCACATCACTTCTATATCGCCACAGAAAAGGAGCTGTAACAGAAAATTGGGTGAGGTCTAATGATTCTACCAGAACCTACTGTAATTCAAGACTTTGTCTTCAGTGGATTGTTTACCATAATTTGAAATTACTGACCCAAAACCAAAAAGCCCTGCAAAAAAGCATGTATTAATGTTTCAGAAAAGCTTGCATGCCTGAAATCATAGATACATAAACAAAACTTCCTTGCATAACAAAGAAATGGTAGTTTTATTAATTATTTTTAATCATATAAACAGAGTTTGGGCTTTCAGTTAATTTTCATTTATTGATCAATTGAAAAAAAAACAAACAACAAAACCCAACAAACCCAGGCATACACCTATAAAACTAGAAAGGAGAAATTTTTCACCAGGGCAAGGAAGCAAATCACCTCATATGCTGAATCTTTAAACTTGATTCTCCAACAGTTGTACTAAACCAATACCCTGTGAAGGCAGTAAAATGAGAGATTGAAGGGAGAAACAGCATCTCACATGGTTGTCACAGACATTCTGCAGTTGTTGCAGGAACATCACTGCCTTTTACTGAGCAGCATTTCTGATTATTCTCTATGATTCATTCTACTGCAGCTGATTAATCTGCAGTTTTGGCTGATGCTGCTAAGTATTTCTTGATTTTGACAAGACACAGCATGCTTGATTTTCTAGTAAATGCATTTCTCTGAAATCAGGATTTTGTATTTGGCAACTCCCGCTTTCTCTCACTGCAGTGTAAAATCCGACAAAGAAATAGGTCAGTGCAACTCTCTGCATGAAGAAATTTAAGGCAAGAGATACTACAAAGATACATCTGAGATGTATGCAAAGTTGAATAAAGAGTACTTGCTTCCTTAAGAAATTAGGAATTACGAATTTTGATTTTTAATATAATTCTCAGCGATGTTGGCCCTAATAGACTAAGTTACAAATTTTCAAGTACTCCATAATAATATTAGAAAGTCAGATCTTCTTTTCCTTTAATGACAACCAAAAACTAATTTAAACGAGATAACTACAATAAAACACAAATAAAATAGGAAAATACTGAGAAATACATAAAAGCAGTTCTCAGCTACAGAGAACAATAACACCACTAAAATATTCATTTGTATTGTCTTTTGCTGTCCCATAGGAAATAATAATTTCTTCTTATTGTGCACATGCTATGGTCAGCATGCTAAAAATATCTCTCCCTTTTGTGGTGTCTTAAGTTACAATGCAAAATGTAACCAACAGTATGATTTCTATTACCATCTATTAAAACCAATAGGGCAACAATCTTTATCTCCAGGGAGGGATATCTTCTGATTATGGTCCATCTCTTAAAACTATTTGGGACAGTGTTCTTTATCTTTTCCACAACCCATCCTTCCTCCAAAAAGTTATCTTCTGTTAATGAGCCATTAAGTCCCACTACATAACTGATAAAATTACATCATCCCATTATAAAATGCTCCACCCATGGGGAGGAGCCCAGCATTTCCTACGTAAATAAAATCTAACATTTAAAACATCAGAGCAGCCTTTTTCCACTGCATTCCCAGAGGAAAATCAGACCCTTCTACACCATCATTAAGCCGTAAAAATAAAAAAGCCCTACACCCTTCTACAGGACCACTGCTTCAACAAAAACACATCTGTCACTCCAAGAGGGCTGCAGCCACCATTTAATCAAACTGCTACCAACACCCTGATGGACAAAGTGTCAGGTTGTCAGTGTTTTTGTACCACTGCATTTTATTTTCATTTTCCTATGAAGTTGTAGTTTGTTTGTTTAGCTAGTTAGGGCTGGTTTTTTTTTTTTAATATTTACACATACTAATAAGGGGCTGTTATTCCTATTCCCCTATCTTTACCTGAGAGCCCCTTAATTTCAAAACTATAATAATTCAGAGAGAAAGAGTTTACATCTGCCATTTCAAGGGAGGCTCCTTCCTTCCTTAGTAGACATCTGTCTCTCAAACCAGGACATGTGGACAATCTGTTTCAAAAGAAGCCAAGAGAATGTCATCAATCAAGATAAATACAGTTATGGAGGCTACTGTACAGGAACCAATATGTTCACACAAGTTGGACAACAGAAGGCTGCTAAATGCAATTAATTCTTCTACTGTCTGCAATTCAAAGGCTGCTTGAACTTCTTTACTTCACCTTTTAAATTACCAATCAAAAGGCAGGCAATGAATTGTGGCTTTGGCTTTCCTGAACCACGAAATGGTCTTTGTACTAAATGCATTGGGGTGGTGAGGAACTGAAAACCTATTTACTCCTTCAATCATCATGCACCACAAGAAGCCTGGACAGGACACAACAATTCTGTTGAACAAAAGCCAGGTGAAACAGTGTGCAGGCAGCAAGCTTCCAGTCACCTGAGAAATGCTTGTGTCCTTACACCATTGTATTAATGATCCAGGTGGAGGTGCCTAAAACTTTTGCTTTTACAGAATAATACCCAATAGTTCTTAGATAAATAGAAGAATTTGTGTGCTTCTCATTGAAATTCTGCTGTTTCTCTAAACTGTTGTGGATGTACAGGTGGTGTGTCTCAGTATTCTGCACATCACTGCTTAGAAAATGTTGTCCCCTCAATTTAGAAAATAACCTAGTTAAATCTATCTTTTTTTTTTAATGAGTTGTTGACTTACATCTGATTTTACTCCTTCAGGGGCAGTGGAAAACATAACTGCTAGGTTTAAGCATTTAAACACGTGGTTAAATGTAAGACATAGCTTAAATATCTTAGGTGTTACTGCTTTTACTTCAACTTCTGTGGCCAAATCACCAAACTGCCAGGGGTAGCCGAGGTGTTAATTCAGTAGATGGCACTCCAGCCTGGGAGTCATGTTGCCTGCACCCAGCCCTGCCAGTCCCCAGTAGGTGGAGTGGCCGTGCCTGCACTGCCTGGGCAGGAGATGATGGGGAGCCACAGGGACCTCTGAAATCACCTGGCTGTGCACGGTGTGATCGGTGTCGTGGTCTTGCTGGCAGTCAGCCATCCTTGTCCCATCCTGCTGTTGACTCTTCCATGAGTTTCCTGGCTAAAGGGACCCGAAGCTGTTGTGTTTCAACAGCAGATTGCTGCAGTCTGCTCCTCCCCTTTCAGAAAGGTGCTGCTGGGGGGTGATGCTTGGGTTTCCCCACATAGCTGCAAAGAATTCATAGCCTGTGTGCTATTCTGCAATGAAATACCTTTTCTCTGCCCTATGCAAGGTGTTTTACAACCTATCAAATCCTAAGGATTGGAGTCAAATGAACAATGTCCTTTTTCCATGTCAAGTGCTCCAGAGTAAATTTGCTGTTGACATTCTGGGTGCCATATTCAAAATACCAGATGGTGCACCATCTTTCTGACAGACACTAATAATGAACTGTTCTTCAGCCATATTGGCCCTTATCTTGGTGAATGACTTCAAAGAGTTGGAAGATGGGGCTTTGAGCAACATGGTCTAATGGAAAGTGTCCTTGCCTATGGCAGGGTAGGTGAATTAGGTGATCCTTAAGGTCCCTTCCAGACCATTCTGTGATTCCATGATTCTATGCCACTGCAATATAACCTATAGAAAAGGGGAGGCATGAAAGCAGCTGTTTCTGTAGGGTCATCTCCTTGTGAAGGTCCACTCAGGATGTGCTAGTCCCAAGAATGGAATGGCAAGCAGTGGCCAAAGAATTTCAGAGATGAATGGTGACTTCCCTCAAGATGGTTCTAGGTATTGACATCTCATCCAGGAATCTAATTATGCTCATTGCTTTCTAGTGACCAATCTATTTGCTGCCAGTAGATCAGCAGTCAGAGCTCCTGTCATGAAGATTAGTGCTTCCATTAAGAGGATGTTGTGATCATTTAGAGGGAAGTAAGTGAACCAGGGGAATAAAGATAGCAACGCAAGTCTTCAATATTAACTGCTTAAGTATGGGTCAAGGCTTGAATAATGGGATTTTGATTTTCTTTGTCTCATGGCAGATATGCAAGATCTATGCTGTAGTTTGTAAATGCATTTTTAGGATGAATGACAACTAAATATTAAACTAAAATTTAATAGGTAAGTAAAATGACATGGATTAAAATCCCTTACCAAAGGAAGTGTAAAGGGCTATTTTAAGCTACCAACAATTCTGATGAAAAAGAACAGCTTCTCAAGCTGATTTTGGGGGAGTCATGGTTGCCTTCTGGCTTGTGATTTCATGGCTGTGTGTCACACTGGTGGTGGTGTGATGTCCTAAATATAAGACTTACAATTTGCTTCATTAGGTGATAAACAGGT
The DNA here is from genome assembly GCA_030060385.1 of Muscicapa striata striata. Lineage (NCBI taxonomy): Eukaryota > Metazoa > Chordata > Aves > Passeriformes > Muscicapidae > Muscicapa > Muscicapa striata. Next base: position 1,079,120 of record JAREIS010000041.1, on the reverse strand, counting down.
CTGGGAAATGTCTCAACAGCTGGAAGTGCTGCCTCTGCAAAATACAAATATTTCAAATTGGTTTAAAGACTATGCATTGATAAATCACTATCTTTCCAAGAAAACTGTAGTGCTAAAACAGCCCTTGGAGCAGCATCTACCAAAATATTCCTGTTCCTTTTGCAGTAACACCACTCACACCCTACAATATGTAAATGCTGGACTAGACTCACAGAGCTGACCTGCAAGGCTGAGGATGCAGCAAAGCACCCAAAGAAGAACAGTGAAAATAAATGAAAGCACTTTACCCATATAGATAGAATGATTGAGAATGTACTGGGGATGTTATGTGAAAACAAAAGACACAGAACATTTTTTTTTTTTTAATTGCAAAGAACATATAACACCAGTGCCATCACAGGCTTGATTCCTAGTCCTTCACTCTTTCCCATGATGAATATAAACTTCTCTCAAAATAAGCAATGCTGCATTTATAAAAAAGAGGCAAATTTATTTGACAGTGCTTTGAAGAAGCAGTTTAGGACAATATTAAAGATTGAATTAGCAGAGGACGATGTATGTACCTAAAGACATCGGCACTGAAGTAGATTTCAAACACAGTCACAATCTTAAGAGAGAATCTCTCTTAGTGGAGAAATGAGGTTCAAACATTTGAACAAAAACTGAGGTTCAACATCCTTCTCTTGCTTATCACCCTTCATATTCCTTGCCATCTGAAGCTGCTCAATTAGAATGGCTACACACAGCCTGCTGCTTGTGTCTATTTTGAATCAGCACAAAACCAGATCCAACTTCATCTTTTTGTGTCTGACCCAGCCACATGTCATTATTAAGGCAATTTGGCAGGGTCTCATTAGAAATTTGCATCTTTCCTGTACTTAGTGATAAATTAATTCTATAGCTGCTGAGGCTGGTCTGAGTGGAGGTCAGTATATTAAGGCCTGGACATTGCAGATATGAATGAATACATACTCAGCAAAGGCAGGTGAGTGCTACAGGTAAAGAAGAGCTGCTGATGTAGTCCCTTGAAATCTCAGTTCTTCTCTCTGTTCCCCAGATATTGCACAACGTTTCTATAATCAGAGTATAATCTCTGTAATAGCAACAGCAAGCCAAACTACCATGCTCTTCATTCACATGGACAAAATGCTTCTTTATTATTTCATTTTGGTTTGGCTTAGTAATACAAAAACTTTCTGGGAAAAGAAATAAATTATTGCAAAAATGCTTCTGGTTTCTTGCTTAACTGTGCTAATGAAGTGAGAGAATGCAGCACAGTACAGCATGGAAATAATTACATGAAATCACAGCAAGTGTGTACTGGAGTCCCACATCCCAAAATGAGATGAGACAGGAGGCATTACAAATCTCCCTAGGAATAGTGCAATGTCAACAAATCTGAAGGTCAGACCAAAGACTTTTGTAAAAATTTAACTAAGAACCACTCTTCTCACATTATATTATTATCCAACATTGGTAATTTACAAGGTATTTAAAAAACAAACCCAAATGTTTTAAAATTTGGAGTCAGAAGGAGAAAATCAAGCCACAGGTGGAAACTAAAGACAATCAAGTGCCTAAAGCCATGTCTAATTAAGTGACACATTTCAGATAGATCTTGGCATTAGCTTTTTTTTGGCCATGTAATATATTTTAAAAGCCTCACATGAGGACATGAAGGACAGACAAAGCAATGATCTACATCACAGGACTTGTCTACACAGGAAAGAGCTAAGAATAACTACCACAGAGTATCTGCTCTGCAGCAGCTTTCCATGGGGACAATTTTTTTTTTTTTCACTAGGTATGCATTTGTGTGGTTTAGCTGACCATGAGAAGTGAGCTGTGTTAATAGCAAACAAATGCATCCATCATGGAAAACAAGAGCTTCTTCTTTAGGAGCTGGTACACCACAGCTTCTGGGCTCTCAGTTCTGCACTTCAGATTGTTTCCCAGTAACCACTTTACATGGATCAATCCAAAGTGCACTACTCCTTCACTGTAAATGTACAAAATTAAGGAAATGGAACAACAGACCACGTGGATTCATGATGAGGTAATAGTCAGAAGCTGCTGAATTGTGGTGCTGAGCTACTGCTGCAACTCACACACAGAGTCTTACAAAGCCCAGGCTGCCAACTGCAAAGAAGCAACAATAGTCCAGCACCACTCATTCCCTACAACATGTTTCTTCACCTGTAAATATCATTGCAGATGTTTCTCAGACAATCAAGAAGCTGTTTCAAATATATGTACAGTGCATACAGTGTAATTCATATTGTAAGTTCAAATACTACACAAAAGTGACTGTTTATTCCATGTAGATTTTAGACTGAGTCTTAAAAAAGTAGCAGCTTTTCTCCACTGTACTAACTTTAAGACAATGTATACACTCTTCTGAAAGGAACAGAATATGTGGGAAACAGGGATGGCAAACCTGTCTGATGTGGCTGTGCCAGGCAGCAGGAGACATCTGATGCACCTGACTTACTATTAAAAGAACTAAGCAAAACATCCTAAAATACAAGAGGTGATTCTGAAGAACTGATAGTTTTGCTTGCCCATCTTCTTTGATCGGCCTGGTACCAACACTGAGAGGGTGTCAGGGTGTATTCTGACTGTCAGTGTTTTTGTACTACTGCATTTTATTTTAAATTTTCAAGTAAAGAACTGTTATTCCTATTCCCATTACCTTTGCCTGAGAGCTCCTTAATTCCAAAATTATAATAATTTGGAGGGAGAGTGTTTACATTTTCCATTTCAGGAGAGGCTCCTGCTTTCCTTAGCAGACACCTGTCTTTTCAAACCAAGACACACATGTTCTTGCAAAATTTATTTGCAGCAATGAGGTATTGATATAACTAAAGGTGACAGCCATTGACATGTTAAATGCTGTAGGTACAGGTTGCCTTTGGGAATCGTATCACCACATAAGAGTAGTCCCAGTTTAATTATGCAGGTTTGCCTAAAATAATAAAGCCTTGTCAAAGAGTTCATCAAATTGGCATTTGGAGGGCATATGCTTATGCTTGGGCTGAGGATGAGACTAAGTTACACTGAGGTAACTTAGCTTTAAATCAACTTAATACATTAATACTAGGAACTGTACCAGTATATTTCTTCTGGCAAGAAAACCCACCTTAAATGGCTCCTACACCAGCACAAACCCTGCATGTAACCACACGGCCAAGGCAGGGGTAATGGCAGGAGGAGTCCACCACTGGAGCAAGCATTGCTCCTCAGCCTGGTGAGATCCATCCACAGGCAGCATCTCAGAGCACTGGGAATGCAAGGTGACAGCCTTTAGCTTAACCCTCTCTTGTTTCCTGCTAAATGAGATTCCATGATGTGGCATTTACAAGAACCAACAGAAGTCATTGGTGCACAGGGACTTGTTTGGCTGCCACATCTTCAGCAGGGGTGTAAGCCCTGAGACTTTGCTGCCAAAGCACCAGTGAGAGAGGCTTGTTCTGGGTGTGACTAGGATGTTAGGATGTCTTTGGAAAGGCTATCTGTTGCCCAGTACCCTAACCACTGTCAGTAATGCTAGATCCTGTAAACCTTCTTGTTTCCAAGCCTGCTTCTCCTAATTGCATCTCTGCTGTTCTGGATCTTCTAACTCCATTGGTAGCCACCTGGCCGGAGCTTGTCTTCAAATACTCACCACTAACTTGACCCTCTCCCACCTCAGACAAAGACAATAAATCCAAAACCTTTCAAAATCCCTAATTCCTCCCAGCCTCTTTATTGTCACACCTGGCTCCTGTTGCTGGTACTCCAACTTCCTTCTGCCTGAGGGGAAAAAAATTTACCTCACCAAGCCACTGCACAGACATTGTCTAGAAGTCAACTGCAGAAGTCTCACCCACATCACCAGGTGAGACTCACCTGCCCCTCATGTTTGGGATTCCATCAGCAGAAGCAGCAAGTTTCCAAGGGTTTAGGAGTGTGGTGAGAACTGCGGGCTAATCTGCCAAAGGAAAGAGAAGCACATTTAGAAATACACCAGTACAACCTGCTTAAAGCAGAGCTCCATCCAAAGTTTATGAATGGCTAATTTTTAAAGTTTTACTTTATTTTTTCCAGATATGGAATAAATGGCACACAAAAATTTATAACTGATTTCTTCTTGTCAAAAGAAAAGCCAGAAAGAATTGTACCAACTGAGAGTGTTTGGACTGAAAATATCACAAGCCTCTTCGTATTCTACCTCTTTTTATGAATGTATCAGGACAAGAGTGGGCAGTACACAGTAATCCACATAGGCTCTGCCTTTCATATGACATGCACATTTTCTGTGCTAACCAAATGGCAGCTCACAGCAAGCCTCTGGAAACTTTAAAAAAAGCTACCATTTTATAGCTAGTCTGACCCAGACATCTCCCACTTGAGGTATAGAATTGCCATCAGCTGCCCCTCTGGACCCTGGGGGCACAGGTGCTTTCAGGGGATCAATTAAATCCTGGGCAATCTGAATTTTGTGAAGGAGATATTTGCATCTGCCTGGACTACAAACATCTAATTACGTTGTATAAGCAGGGAAAATAGGGCAGCCAGCTGCTTGGCTTTTGTGCCCTGCATCCCAGTAGAAAGAGACACAAATAGAAAGGGGAGATAGGAAAGATGGAAAAAAACCCCACTTATTTGGAGTCTCCTTCAGGAACAAGATTGTTTTGGTCTCCCATTCTGCAAGAAACTAGCACACAACCAATAAGAAACTGCAGATTGAAAGCTAGTGTATGAGACTCTCCCAGTCAAGCACTGCTTTTCACTATTATAACCTTCTCTGGAATAGCCATAAATATCAAAACAAATTTTAGGGCTCTGTATCTTTTGTTACTTTAGAATTTACCCTGGATGTTGATTTTAAATGGTCAGTCTGGTGTATTCATGCAAATAAACAGTGGCTCTATGCCATTTTATTAAACCTGACTTTGAGAAATAAAACTAAGCAGAAAAAAATTGCCTTGAAAGAAAGGAAGGAAAAAACTTGTAAGAAACAACTTTAGGAGAGAAAAAGTAAAAGAAAGTCTGTATTACTCTGCTCTTACCAAACATGCCAAGGAGGAGTCCCTTTAAAAATATTAATGTTTCTTTCATCCTTGTTTATTTTTTTCCTCACAGAGTATGCAAGTCCAGCAGGTTGACTAGACAACGCTATGCAAAACCAAGTGTGTGGCAATGAACCATAGCTCTTTCTGATGGTTTTCAGTTTTTAATAAGGCTCTTGGCTTCAGCTCAAGTTGAAGAGATGGAAAAGGAATTTCATTAATAATCCTTTCCCTGTCAGATGATAATTTTCTTCTTCACACTAAAAACACCAAGGCCTTGCATTTGACCTTGCCTTCAGATCAGATATAATATGTAAAACTGGAATTAATTATCAGTAAAAAAAGAAAAAAGGTGAAACAAAATAAACAGTTCTTTTTCATATTACATGCAAATCCAAATAATCCTCTCCCTCCACAGTCTGACCCAATTTTGCTTGGGCAGACTTTGTGCTTCTAAGCCAGGCACTTTTGATACTGCAATTTAGCAGATACTACTGAATTTGAGAGCAAATTGCAAAACCAAGCTAAAGCTGCTGCACTCATTGCACTAAAATGTCCAGGGTCCTGACAACTTGTTTATTCTAACCAAAAGTCCTTCCTTAGTCATGGTCATCTAATGGGACAAGCTAAAGCCAAGAGTTTCATTCCTTCAGCAGTATTAGATAAGAGAACATTTGCCCAAGCTGCATGAGAGAACATCTCATTTGCAAGTGGGAGTATTTAAATATGTTCATCTGCTTATTGCCATACATACTTGGAAAATGGATACAAATTAGTAGCAAGACACTGGAAAATATGTTGATTTCATGCTTTATTGAAAATAGGCTACAAAGAAATCCCTCCTTGCCAAACACAACATCATAGTTGAGGGACAATTGTTGTTTTTCACCACAAAATACAAACCAGTAAGGGGAAATGTTTGCAGAGCTCCTTCTTTTGTTCATCTCACTCTTTTCTTAATCCTTACACCTTCCATAAGATGAAAACACTGATCATGTTTACCAAGCATTTTTCAGAACTGCAATCATTGACACAACTCCTCTCATTTTTTATTAATGCTTTCTAAGAGCAATGTCTAAGAATCCCACTGCAGCCTAAAGCTGTGTGATTTCCTCCTCTTCAGCTGTGAAAAGGAAATGATGGGAAAGTCTTAAAAATAATGTTTTAATTTGTGTTCATAATATCCTATACTTCTTTGTTCTTTAACTCTAGTTATTTAGTTCGAAGCAGTGTATTTTGCAATTTAAGAATCTTCCTTTTTATCTGGAATTTTTCATTATATTATCAAACAGCCAGGATCCATGCTTTAACATTCTCTGGATGCAGAAATTTATTCAACTAGAATGAAATAATTGAGGGATTATAAACACGGGTAACACAACCAGAACTGCAATAACTCTGTGAGTTAAGTTAGGTCTATGTTAGCAAGCAGCAGGATTCCAAAAGGAAAAGCTCTGCAGTGCAAACCAGCTTATGTGGAGGATGTAACCTTCTCCCTCTGTGTGCTGTGGAACATTTGTTCCAGGCTGGCTCCATTAGTGGTTGGAATGCAGCTTTTTGTTATGTTTCAGGTGGAAGATCTCTTCCTGTGTCTTTTGGGACTGTCCACAAAATGAACCAAAGGGCAGGAAGGAAGGGCAACCAGAGATTTGCTTCAAAAAATACATACCTCACCTAAAACAAAAATGTCAGTGTAGATGAATGCACACTTAAGTTTACCCTTATGAATAAATGGATGGTCGTATCTGTGTCAGATTTAATCTGAAGTAAATCAAACTGATGGAAACATAGCAGAATAAAATCTTTTTTTCTGTAGAAATTTTAAGAAAGAGCTGTTGTGGAATAAAGTACCCACTTATTTTTGTTGTTGAAATGTGGAAAAAATACTTTACATAGATTTGATAACTCTCTGCAGCACAATTAGTTTATCATAGCACTGAGAAGCAAGTTTTTGGTGTAGGGAAAGAAATCCCCTGGGACCAGCAGGTCAGCCAATGCCAGCAGCAGGCCCCATCACCCATTCCAGCTGCACTCTGAGAAACACTTGGACATCATGTCAGGACACAATACCACTGGCAGAAGGAAAATGGACAAAAATACCATGAGGACTTCACAGAGAATGCACAGGAATTTCCTTGATGCAAATTTTCATCTGTCAATAGAACTAAATTGGCAACACCAGTTTTCTAAAACTCCCCCTCACCATTTCTGTCCCTTTCCTCAGGAAATCAATCTCCTTTTTCCAGTTCTTTTGTCTTTTTATCCCTCATCTTTCCTGTTTTTTTTTCCTAGGATGTCATACTCTCTTTTAATTTATCAGCTGTAATAATCTTGAAGTTTGCTGTTGAGCTGAAAGCTGTTTCCACTTCAGCAGGTCTGGTGGTAGATGCTCTGAGCAATAACCAACTGGTCCCTCTGAATTCTTTCACCAGACAGCTTTATATAGATCAAGGCAAACTGAGAGTCTGCTTTGCTGGCAAAAGCAAGGAGGAAAAGCAGTTGGAGTATACAGCCCTCATCATCCACAAATAACTGGAGAGAAGAACATAAAATAAGAAACATCATGAAGGTGACTTAGATTAGGAAAATTTTGTCCATGCTAACAAAAACTGGGTACATTGACCAAACTAGGTCATGGAAAGAGAAACCCACCCCCATGAGGGAATCCATCAAGAACAGATCTTTCACTTCAGAACCAGAAAATGTGAATATTATGATGATTAGCATATGGTCCTCCTGATGCAGGCTTTCCTATAAAAATGGGAAGGAAGAAAAATTCTGTAGGGTCATCATTCACATCTTCATTCTGCTGCTTGTCACAGTCATCTTAGTAAGGTCTTTAATTTCCCATTCTTTCCTGAAATGGATCTGCACACCATAGCCTTATGAAAGGTGATTATTCAGTTCAGCACTGAAGTGGGACAGAACAAAAAAATGTCTGGAAAATGAATGAAGGATTGAAATCCTACAAATAAGCAGTTTGGAAGTTTGAACAGGCCTTCTCCAAAAGAAAAAAACTGTTCCCGGTCATAATTGTTCTTTATTCCATTAAGAACACTTGCCTGTATAGTCCCTATTGTCAAATCTCTAATTTGACTATAGCTAATTATGATTTTTATTTTTTTGGTGGCAAAATTGTGTGGATTATCGTTAGCACTATTTCACATTTATGCAGAGATAATGAAGGTCTATAAATATTACTGATATTAATTTTTGAATGCTAGAATATAAGAAAAGATTGATTTCTGAAAATAAGTTTATACTGGCAATCCCACAGAGAGCTATTTCATTATGTTAGTCTCATTCTTTCCTTTCATTTCAGCCTTTTCTTATTCTGGCCATCCTTTGTGAATCTTTTCTTGGGCAGGGTGGTTGCTCAGAGCCACCACTCAGCACAACATCTGACAGCAATAGCAAAAAAGGTGATGTTCAGCCTTTAGGTGTTTTCACCATCCTACCACAAAATTTGGAACTACAGGACAAGTGACACTTGGAGCCCTATCTACACTCACATGGGGTCTCCACTGCCAGTGATGATGAAACACCATTGCCAGATATTTTGTGGAAAAAACTGATGCAGACACTTCATGTAACATCCCTGTAATTCTCTGTACCCTGTTACTGTGTTCATCTTGATCTCTACCTGTCTCTGCAGCGTTTTGCTTAAGAGCTCTTACCAGATAAATAGTTTTGGAGTACTCAAGACAAATTAATAACTATTTTCTTTGAGAATTTTTATCCTAGAACTTGCTTCATATTTTGATGTATTATGGAAAAAAAAATAGTCCACAGTTTACAGAAAAAAAAAAAAGCTAATTAAAGAAAAGATTATAGCCTTTTCAGTATTTAGAAATTAAGTAAGTATGTATAATGGTGCTAAAATTATTTCTCTTTTTCAAAATAGGAGAAGTTGCTCAGATCCTCTGGGAATTCTTATCATTACTGAGATAAGCAAAAATCATTCAAGCTCTTCAGAAGCAGAAACCCTTATCCCTTCTTATTGCAACAGAAAATTAACTCTTTTCCTTCCCTCTCATCAGTGGATATTTTCCAAGGTGCTTTCATTAATTACTCTTAAACAAACTTCAGCACAAAAGAAAAGCCTTAACAGCAAGAGACAAGCACTGTCACAGATACACTATTGCCCCCAGCTTGCCAAGCTCTTTTTCAGAAGACAGATTCCAAAACCCAGGAATCCAAGGTTTCAGAGTCGTGGCATAAACACTGTTATGAAGAAAATCTCCAGGTGATGGCACACAACATTAATCATGTATTTTAAACCCCTCTTGGAATTTTAACACCTAGTCAGTGAGGAAACAAAATTACTAAAACACTGTTTTCCTGAGAAACCAAGTAAAGCTGAAAATAAACTTTCAGGAGATATTTTATTCACCGTTTAAAAACTAGTTAATTGGATCAATCACAGAGCAACAGAATCATTTAGGTTGGAAAATATCACCAAGATAATCAAATTCAACCTTTGACCTATCACCACTTTGTCAACTAGACCATAGCATTAACTCCTGTGTCCAGTCATTTATTGTGCTAGGATATCCTAGGGACAACTTTAATTTCTTTATTTTTTTTTCCTCCTCTTCTTAACTAAAATGCTTCTTAAAAACTCCTAGTAAACCTGGACTTTTCCAGTCGGAGCACGACGCGCTCTTAGGGTGCAATCCCACGAAGCGCAAGCGGTGCCTCCAACTGAGGTGTTGCAGGCTGTAAACACCAAAGAGCCCGGCTCACTCAAGGTGACTCCATCACGGGATTTGATGAGGATGCAGATCCGATCAGGACAGGGGTCACAGGACACCTCCATCGCAGCTCCGCTCCTCAGGGGCGGATTTGGTGAGGATGCAGATCTCATCAGGACGGGGGTCACAGGACACCTGCATCCCCGCTCCGCTCCTCAGGCGCGGCCCCAGCACCCAGCCTCCTCCCCTCCCAGGCGGCTGCGGCTGACAAGCCCTGCGCTCGAGGAAAGCCATCCCTTCCCGGCACCTCTGGGTCGCCCGGCCCCGCCCGCTCTCGGTGACGCGCCGGCTTCTCCCGGCTCTGGGCGGCGGCGGGAGCGGTGGTGGCGGGTGAGCTGTGCGGGATCGGGATCGGGAGCGGGATCGGGGGTGTCAGACACTCCGGGGGGTCACCGCGGGGAGCGGCGGGGCGGGGTGGGCTGCCGGGGCTCTGCGTGTGGAGCCGGCGGTGAGGAGTGCGGGCCGTGCCGGGGAGGGCACAGCTCGGGGGCACGGCCGCGCTTCAGGGCGGCTCGGGAAACCCGGGTCCGGCAGCCACTCTGGCAGCCAGCCCCGGCCCCGCAACCAGCCCCGGCCCGGCAACCAGCCCGGGCCCCGCAACCAGCCCCGGCCCCGCGACCAGCCCCGGCCCGGCAGCCAGCCCCGGCCCCGCGACCAGCCCCGGCCCCGCGACCAGCCCCGGCCCGGCAGCCAGCCCCGGCCCCGCGACCAGCCCCGGCCCCGCAACCAGCCCCGGCCCGGCAGTCAGCCCCGACCCCGCAACCAGCCCCGGCCAGGGAGCCAGCCCCGGTCCCGCAACCAACTCCGGCCCGGCAACCAGCCCCGGTGTCCGGCAACCAGCCCCCGGCAACCAGCCCCGGCCCGGCAACCAACTCCGGCCCGGCAACCAGCCCCGGCCCCGCAGCCAGCCGCCCCCGGCAACCAACCCCGGCCCCGCAACCAGCCCCGGCCCGGCAGCCAGCCCCGGTGCCCGGCTCCTCCCGGCCTTTCCGAGTATGTTTTCCCCCCCGATATTTGATAGAGAGCTTCGCCGCGGTAAGTGACTGCCCTTAGCAATGATTAACGCCGGGCAGGGAGAAGGTTTGGTTTAAGCAACTGCTAATCTTGTTTTGGTCCACTCGTCTTTGTTTTGCTATAGCAAATCCGTCGCCTTCGGCGACTGTGATATAAAAATCACAGGGATGTGCTAAAGCTCTGTGTGTGTATATATACTACACGTACGTATTGTTGTGTATATACATTATGTAACATGCAATATACATATACTATACAAATATATAATGTATATCATAGCATGCTTTTGTATTAAGTGCATTATATTCGATGTACTGTCCTGTTAATCAGGAGACTGCCTTATGTTATTTTTAAGTTCTGTGTTATCTAAGTTAAGCAGCATGAGAAATTTTTAGGTGCAGAGTGAACAAAACTGAAAGTGAAAAATGAAGACAGCCTATGGAAACACAGTATGCAATTAAAACTAGCTGATGGATAAAGCAGTAGAAGTTTCAGTGTCTGAGCGTTGCTGTGTTTGCTTTTGGTCCTGTTCTGGAGCTGGGCACAAAGGCAGAGGGAGCAGCTGCCAGTGCTTTTCCTCGAGGCGCCTGTGTTTGCTGCTCATCTCACACTTGCTGGGATCACATCCCTATGGACACAGTCGCCGTCAGATCAGGACAACTGGCTGGGTGTTCTCACAGCCCTTCAAGGATATGGCACTTCTGAGTAAATATTGCCTAATTCTGCTAGCAGTGTCCAGGGGATAAATAAAGGCAGGCAGAAATGTGGAGACAAGCTCTTGAGAATCAGGGTCTGGCCCACTCGGGTGTGTTTGAGGCACCCACCTGGCACGTCCCCACATCACCCATGACCCAAGGGAAACTGCAGCTGGAGTTTGCATTGCCCACTCTGCTTCTCCCGTTGACAGAAATAGCTCAAATGAAGGGAAAGGATTTCCTATTTGTCTAGGGACAGCTGAAACTGAAAATAATGCAAGGCAGGGTTTTCCTGAATGACACAATACTGGACTTCTTTTAGAAAAGTGGAAATACCAATGTTTTCTTTGTGTAGAAATATGCAAATAATAATTATGCCTGACTCAGCCTGGGATATTATTTATGATGCTTGAAATCCAGAAATCTCTTGTTTATAATGTATTTTTTGTGTTGAATCTTACAAGTATTTGCCTTTTAATGAATTTAAAAACCTTGCATTGGTACACCATGGTTGTAGTCACAGAAGTACTTGTACCTTTATTATAGATGATGATGATTTTAAAGTTTATTAGGAAAATAATTATACTTAATTATTTTTTTAGAAAAGAGGGAAATATTTTGAGAATATTACTATTAAGGATTAGTGCTCTTCTACCATTGCAAAACAGCTGTGCTTCTCCAGATAAACTCCTGAAGAACAGCTGTTCTGGAGGTTATCCAGCCCTGGTGTATCTACTTGAGCTAATTCTGTGATCTCTGCATGCCCACAGTGACGAGATGATTTTAGCATGGGTGCAGCATACAGGTCAAACATGAGTGGTGCCCTGCTGTGCTGAGGCTCTGAGTGTCCTGAGTTTTCCCTTCTCAAGCACTATGCTATACTGAGCAAAAAACAGGGGTTTGGATCAAACTGAGCAGTTCTCCAGCATAAGAACAAGTGGAGCACTAAATCAGTCAATCAGTTGGCAGATGTGAAGTGACCTCTTGGTGGGCTGTCACCATTGAGCCAGGACTGGTGACATGACTGATGCAAGGCAGTTCAGTGCTGCCTCTGAACAGGTGAAGAACAGAACATAATAAGGGTGTTCACAGGAATTTCAGATCCATTGTCCTGCTGCACATGGATCTCTTAGAAAAAAGCTTTGTCCACGCAGACATTAGCTATGTCAGTCATCAGTTTGAACATACCTAGCTAAGCAAGCCTAGAGCACCTTTCTTTGATGCTTCCCTCCTTCCTTCCCCTGGCAGCTTATTGCCCCTGCCACAGAGCAGTGTTGCCTTTGGCCTCCTGGGATCAGGCACTTGCTTCAAGTGTGATGCTCCCCTCCTTCTCCTGGGTAACCCTTCTCCTGAGCAATTAGAGATGCTCTCAAGGCTACCAATGCAGAAGTTGGGGCCTTTCTGACCATAAAGATCTGAATCAGTCTTGTGACCTCATTTTAGTCAATTTTTGCTCAGTATATTTCCTAATTGCCATTGTTTCAGGAAAGTGCAACCTTCTCTGCTTTTGTCACGCAATTTTGTAACTTCTCCGTGTGAAAGAAGGAAGCACTCCTTTGGCAGGTTGATTTAAAAAGAAAATGCAAACAAAATCCCCAAAACCCCAAAAGAACAAAACCCACACTATGATAAATCACAGGGCAAGAAAGTTGTGAATATTTACTCAGCAGCATGGACTGCTGGGGCTCTTTCTTGCTTCCTGGAAATAGGTAGGTAGTATAAGACAGGTGACAACTTTGGTGTATCATATCTCTTCCATGTGTCACATGGATCTTATTTCCATGTGTGTGGTGTAGTATGCATAAAGTTTTGGCTTTTGTAAACAGAGAAGTAAAAGAGATAATTTAGGTTATTGTGTTTTTTCTTCTTCTCATTAAACATTTTGCATATTTTTATTATCTAAAAAAATCCAAACCCTCAGCAACTTTTTTTGTTCTTCCAGTAAGAATACAAAGAGAAAAGCACAGCTGTGTGTCTTACAGGAATTTCCCAACTTCTTGGCGAGATAGGTCTTGGAAAAGAGAAGCAAATCATGCTTTGTGTCTACAGGGAGCTATATGCACAATTTTGCTGTGTTTAGTGTTTGGCTCTGGATCATTGTATCATTGCTTGCTAAATCTCTACACAGAACTTAAGAATAGAAACACTTTTCGTAAGCATTCTTCTTCCCCAGCTTGGAGGGGAAAAAAAAAGAAACCCAGAAGAATCCTTGATTAGTATGTTTACAAAATATTCATGTTTTGTGTATAGACGTTGAAAGACAGGGAGGCAGAAATAAAGAGCTGGTCATGCCACTTCGTTGGTGGCTGCAGGTGTGACCTCTCCACCCCCAGAAAGCAGACTGCCATCACGATTTCCTTGTTGGCAGAAGCTCCAACTGAATCATACGCTTGGCCAACAGCTCTCTGTGCTGTTAAAATCAGGCATCTGTGGGAGGGAAAGAAGAAGCAGAGAGACTGCAAAGACAGCTTTCAGCAAAGGAGCTGAAACCACCTGCGGCACAGACAAACCCTCACGGTGGGAAATGTTGCAGAAGGAGCAGGTCTCCTGAGGAATCCATCTACACTGCACATAGCACCAAAGTGCTGCCAGCAGTTTGGGCACAGACCAATGGCCTGATGTGTGTGACTGGTGCCTTCCAAGGTGACTGTCCACAGGGATCCAAAATCTTAGTGTGAGGCTAGCACATGACCTACAGTTAATCCACCCTCTTCATGAGTAGCACCTGAAGAGTAAATAGGACACCTTGTGAGCGTTCACAAAGACACTGAACATCTAAGTTTAGCTGTCTGAATCTTGTCCAGATTCCTGTAGACCAGGCAGAACAGTGGGAATTTTAATGGAACATAATCCAAAGATAAAACCACAAATGGTTCTGCAATTCCCAGTGTTCCTCCAGGGATCCTCTTACAACTTGGAGAAATTCAAACCAGTATTTTTTTTTTTCTCAAGGCCTAATTAGTGAAATATTTTCAAAGAATCCTTAAATGTCCTCAGGGCTCCTGGTTTCAGTTTCCTTTCTGATTTTATTTGGCTTATTTTCCACAGAGAAAGGAGCTCACACTGTCTGCCAGCCTTTGTGCTGGCCCTTGACTTGCTCTCTGGTGCATTTACTCCTTAGGGGACAGACATGTTTCTTCTGCTTTGCTGAAAGCCTGCAGTTAAAAAGGGTATGTCTCTGGATTGATGCTATGCAGGTGTTGCTCAGGGTGTTCACATTACACCAGCACTACATGTTGTCCCACTGGCACCTCAGCATGACTTATGCCAAACTGTCTCCCAGTATGGCAGGTGAATTCATCAATAGGTATGAACCTTGAAAAAACTACTACAAAAAGCACCACCCTGTGGGCCTGGCCCAAAAGGAAGTACTTGAAGGACTGAAGGGAGTTTCTCTTTGCTCCAGCATTTTCATGTGCCTGGTGTTACATATTGTCACAGAGCTGAGGGGCAGGATGGACACCAGCGAGTTCCATTTGTTTGAGAACAGGTAAACCAGCAGTGATTTCATTATGGATCTTCTCTCTTGTGCATGAAAAGAGGAAGCAATTTACCCTCCATGCCTGCTTTTTTGTGGTGTGAAGGAATTCCTGTTTCCTGATATTGAAAGGATTAATGGCTTAAGAAAATTACTTCTTCCTTTCCCTTTCGTCTCTACCAGAGATGTCTAGGAAGGTGCACTCACAGCTACATTTCAAAGCCAGATGTTCTACTCCTGTAATAAAGCATCTATTTTACTGTAGAATTGACAATGGGTAATTTACTCTGACCTCTCTTGGTGTGCTGCCCACGCATCCTTCAAGTTCCTGCTCCTTCTTTCCCTCAGGGAGGCCCTAGCTGCTCACCTACCTTGCTTCTTGTGTACTGTAGCAGTCACCAGGTTATAAGTTTTGCCTTCTAATAGTCTCATTGTTTTAATTGTGTAATGGTGATGTGTGGTTTTAAATTAGTCATAACTTTAGCTTCTGTTTTAATGAGATCTTCAGTTGTCTTCCCAGAGGGGAAGGGTTTGTTTTCTCATGAGCAGTGTGTCTTTTCCCAGAAGAAATGAGTTTCTACTAATGACATATGAAGAGGTGGGGTAGAAGTGGAGGTTTTGGGGAGTGATTATGGGGAGAAGGGACATATCTGCAAGTCTCAGGCACTGAAGAACATCTTGATAATGCCAGAGCCTATGACGTGCCAGGCACTCGTGTATAAATAGTCACGTTGGCATGTAGTGTCATTGCAGTCATGCTTTGAGAACAGCTGAGTCTAACAGCCTTGTCTCTCATGCACAGCCCAAAGACACCCTCACATGTCTTCAGAAATAATAAGACTGTTTAATGCCTGAGACATGAGTTGTTGTCCTCCCCAAGGATTTAGGACTACGTGGCATTTGTTAGATCTCCCTGGCTGCTGTTAGCAGGTATGACTGGG
Source organism: Muscicapa striata striata (assembly GCA_030060385.1). Lineage (NCBI taxonomy): Eukaryota > Metazoa > Chordata > Aves > Passeriformes > Muscicapidae > Muscicapa > Muscicapa striata. Next base: position 1,063,187 of record JAREIS010000041.1, on the reverse strand, counting down.
GTTGGGGAGGCAGGAAGGCAAATCACCCATTCCAGATGAGAGAAAGCCCCTTGTCTCCCCCTCTCTGGGTGGATGAAGATGAATCACAGAATATGCCAAGCTGGAAGATCTGTTTGACCTGCTGTCTGGGAAAAAGATGTCAACAGTAGGTATGTAATCCAGTGCCAAGCCTTAGAGTGGAAATGCAAGGTCCTCTCCCAGCTGAAACCTTTTTTTGTGAGCTTTCCACAGCTGAATTGCAGGGGTTTAATGCACACTATGGTAGGTTTGTGTTAATAATCCAGGTCAGCCTGTAAAGAAAGCATCTTGATTTTCTCAGGAAAACTATCCATCAGTATTTGCACCAAACCTTGTGACTAATGCAAGATAACCGCAGAGATAATTTGGAGTCCTGTGAGCTATGAAAACATAGGTAATCTTAAGGCTTCAGTCAGACTGGGAAAATAATATCCTGTACTATGGCATGTGTACATAAGCAATGATTTTCTTTCAAAAAAGGATTCTTTCCTTTTCTCCAGGGTTTCCAGAGTCACAGATCCTTTGGACCAAGGCAAGTTGTACACATTAAATATCTGTTCTTAGAGTAATAGCTTTGCTTGAATAAGTAAGACTGGGACTTACAGCCTGTGAACAACATTGTGTGAACACTAGTTGACATTTCAGCCTGAGGATCACTAGAGCTTCTGTCATTCCAACCTTGAGTGGTAATTGATTTGTCCTAGACATCTGAAATAGAAGTTTGTTAGCAGTGTGGAAAAATCATAAGTGGGCTCATATATATGATTGCCCTTTCACTGGATTTCTAGCAAAGCTTAATTCTAAGGAGTGCTGTCGTTTCTCTGTAAGCTTGGCTAAGCTAGATAACTTTCCAACCTTGATTAGCTTCATTCTCTCTTCAAAGTAGATGAAATCCTAGATTTCAGCGCTCAGTTAATAACTATCTTTTACAATTACAAAAGTTGTGTTGTTTTTAGTCTAGATAACTAAAACCTCTAACCATTCTCCTTTCTGTTCTGCTAGAACAATAATACCCTGTCAAGGACAGTACTATCTTTACAGAGTGCTTTCCAAGTATGTAAAACCCTGTGCATAATGCAGTACAGGATTTGAAACTCACCTATGAAGGGGAGATGCATTCTCAGTAATGGGTTATTTACATCTCCAGTGGCACTAAGTGACCCAACTGTGTCAGTTCTCCAGAAAAGTTTCAGGCAGTGAGGAGTAGGCTGGATACCTGCAGTGGGGCTTTCCTCCATGGGCTTCCAGCTGCAGGGGGTGTGTGGTACCTGGTACCTTTGCTCCTGCTCAGTCTGGGCCATCGGTTTCATTGAGGTGCCGTGATTGTGGTTTCATTCTGAGATCTGCGTGCAGCCCTGGGCCAAAAAGCCATTGTCCCTGCAACACCACTGTGTTCCTACAAACCAGTAGAGCTGGAGAGGATCTCTTGGTGGTTATCAGATCCTACCAGCCATGTGATGGACATTTAGTATGGATTTAATTGTAGTGGTTCTAATATGTCCATACATAACGTGTAGGTTTCAACTGGTTTAGTTAAAGGTGTGGTTATATGAACTGATGCTTGTTCTGTTTTAGGACTGGATTGTGCTTTTTTTTTTTTTGGTTTGAAATAAATTTATTTGCGTGAACTTAGAATAAGTGTTATTTAACACAAACCAGTTTTCTCTCAATCCACTGTTTTCCTGTAAGCTTGCCATATGGATCTGTGCATTCTGCTCATTCCAGCAGCATGTGCTCTGTGAGTGTGAAATCTTTCTCCTACTGAAGGCAGAAGTTGTTGTTCAGACCAACTTGAACTCATTGTTGGAAAAATATCACAAGGTTAGGGCACTGTGAAAGCAAGCTGTGAGCTGTACTTGTCCTGCAAGCACTGTTTTCTACCTTTGCTTCTCTTACCACTTTATCAGTGGTCATTCCAGGCTGACCAGCAACTTCTTTGACTTAGCTGTGATGGCAGAGCAGCCAAACCCAAGTGCTGCTTTTCTTCTCTCCCTCCCATTTTTGTGTATATGCTATGCTTCCTGCTGTTCTTTCACAACTTCATAAAGATGTTTGCCACATCACAGATGAGCCTCCTATGCCAGGAGCTGGCCAAAAGCTGGTATCAGTCTTAAAAAGTCAGGGTGCAGCAGTTGGGGTGAAAGCAACCAAAATCACATCTTAACGTTCAGTAGGCACAGAATAAATGAGAAGTAGAAAATCTAGGTGTATGGATGAATCACTGATTTTCAGTTTGTTCTTCTTACTGGTCAGTCTCATGAAAAGTTTCTCCTGCCAAATGCTGTTTGTTTTTCAGAATTGCCTGCTTTACTTATAAGTAACACTATTTAGAAGCTATTTGCTTCCAAAATACTGTTTTCATGCCACTGGCACAGTCTAGCATCTAGAAAAACAACAAAGCCTGTTGAACAAGTGAACTGCCCAGTCAAATTCACTGTTAATACATTTTTGAATGGCTAATTTGATGGTTGATAGACCCAGCCCATAAACTAATGCAATATGTGGATGTAGCTACACATATGTGACAGTGGTAAGATTTTGTGTCTGTGGTGGCCAAGAAGTGAATTGCCATAGTGTGAAAGACTGGAGTCTGATCCAGCTGTGCTGTTGTAATGATCCATCATGGGCTTGGTCAACTTGACAAAAGACACAGGGGTTTGAAGGGAGCTGTGCTTTGTGGGCACACTGTATTGACTGCAGTATTTCCTGTCTTGCCCACTCTTTTGAGCTGCAGTTATACAGACTGCTTAGGATCAGTCTGTCTCAGGATGTTACTGCTTAGCTGTTCATTTTATTTTTTACTATATCTGTGCTGGGTCTTTCCCAGCCATCTCCCCAGACACATGTCATGAGACTGGGACTTCTAATTCTGCAGTTGTGGCCAAAACTATAACTTTTGCTTTACTTTCCTCTCTGGGCACAAGATCAAACACTTAACACTTCCAGGATTGGAGCAGGTAGCACATCACAAAAATAGATGTTTTGATAGCATAAGGAAATCCGCAGCTGGAAAAAAGCCAAGCTAAAACATGTAGTGCTAAGTAACAGCAATTCAAGCAGCAGACAGAAATTGTGTCATAAAAGATTTTGAAATAAGCAAAAAATGAGATGTTTCTGGCACATGAGATTCAGAGTGTTCTAGTGGGTGGTCAGGAAAGAAAGGGTCAGGTGATGGCAGCCTCTGCATCTGAGAGACAGAGAAGGAAATGTAGCGATAAGACTGCATAGTAGTTGCTGACTTTTGCTCTGCTTACTCAGCAGCAAAGATACAGCTTCCATACAGCTTCCATGCCCTTTTTTTTCTGTGATAAGAAAAAAATATGATTACAGAGGTACCTTGAGAAAGATACTATTTTAAGGTGACTTAATTTGATTTAATGCAATTGAATATTTAATTCTCAAGATAAACATGAATCTTTGAAAGAAAGATATATACATTTTCTGAACCTTCCTTCAGAAGCAGCATTTAATACTTTTCTTAGGAATTTAATCTGTATTCTGAAATGCTGAGACATTAGTCTCGCTTTACAGCCCCCACCTTGTTGGTTTCAAAAAGTAACAGCTGTCTGATGTGTTGTTTGTAACTCGCATCATGTAAAAAATACCTAGGGGTGGCTTATCTGTCTGTGTTGGTGTACCTTGTAAGATCAGTGTACGGTATATGAGTGCACAGTGTGTATGTCCTCACTCATCACTTCAGCAACTGAACTGACCTGTCACTTGCAAAGTGCACAGTGCTATTCAGCAAGTGGTTTAGCCTGGAAATTACTTGCTCCTTTCCCTTCTCAGAGGTGGTTTCAGTGCCTGTGGTATGCCTGTTCTGTGTAAGTATCAGTAAGAAGCCTAGTGCCTGTCCAGTGTTTTCCATGTTGAGTACAGCTGAAAAGATGGTTGAATTTGCCAGCTTGCTGTTTCTTCTGAAATTGATTTCTTCTAGCTCAAGGGATCTCAAAAGCTCTCTGGAGCAAGCACACTTCCTGAAAGTTTACCTTGAAAGTCATCAATGCTTCCTTCAAAGACTGCCTTATCTCTTTGTCCAGCTTCTGGAAATGTCCTAGCAACAAAACCTGTGATTATGTATGCCACAAAATCATTTTGCATAGCTTAATATACTTCTTATGCACCATAAGAGTTGGAAAGAGTAGCAAAGGCAGGCTCACATGGCAGACCAGCTTTACAGACTCCCTGGAAAACACAGAAGCTGGAGTTGCAGGAAAGTTTTGAGTGGTCCTCTGGTTGTCTGCATAAGCAGTGGCAAGCATTAGCCCTGAGTAATAAATAATTACCATGACCAGCTCTGGCATGTACTGTTTATTCAGTTGACCCACAATCCCTGTTCTGTAGTCATTGCCTAAAATCCCAAGATGCCAGTGTTAGCCTTACCAGTAGTTTCTGTTACGAGAAAACCAAAGTAATAGTTGCTTTGAGATGAGCAACCCACTGAAACTGCAGAAGATTCATGAAGTCCTTTGGTTGTGTGTATGTCTGCAATTTGAGCCAGAAAAACAAAAAACCCCCTTCCACTCAAAAAAACAAACCAACCCAACGACAATGACAAAAAGAGAATGGGGAAACATCTGGTGCTCTCTCCTACTCTGGACAGATTTCTTAGTACTTCTTCCTTGTTTGTCTTTAGGCTTTTAGAGGTTTCAGAAAGGCTTGGCACGTAAGTCATGCTGCTGTCCAGCAATATGGTATTAACTTGAAGCAATTCAAAGCGTGGTATAATGCTGCTGTAATTGGAAATCTGTGACCCACACCTGACACTGTAATTCTTGTGATGTATTTACTTTGGAGGGTAGAGGGAAATTAGTATTTTTCATTAACTCATTGATTCTCAAGTTCCTCTGAACTGAAAGAAATTAAAATTTCTTATATATTGGTTTTCTGGGTGTTTTTTTTTTTTTTTTTTTAGTGATCTAGATTTATTCCTCTGGGAAAACATGTCTTAATAGCCAGGAAGATTGCAGGACAAGGGAATGGCTGACTGGGGAGAAATGCTAATGTAATGGTTAAGGAGAAGCAGTCTTATACCTCGTGGCCATAAACAAGTGTTTAGAAACCAAATGGAGCAAAATTCCATAGGAAGGAGTAGTTAACTAAGCATCTTGGCAGCAGTGCATTTCTGCATTGCATTGTGGTGGAAGGGAAGGTGTGTGAATTCTGTTAGTGGTTTGGAAACTCTTGTTCTTTTGAAAGCGGTTTAGACAATGTGCTTGTTTTTTGCTCAGCAGTGAGGTAATTCTGCTCCTACTGTGGTACAACACTGATGAAACAGGTACCTTGATCCTGGGAAGTGAGAAGGATTTGCTTGAGGGGTACTTCACTTTTGTTGACTTCACTAAGCAGGTTGTGGGCTCCTGACTGTTGTGTAGAGTTTAGATGAAAATGCTGAGGTATTTTGTACTCTTTTCCCTTCTGACCAACAGATCCTAATGGTAATTTGCTGAGGGAGGATGAGGCAAATAACCATCAGGATAGATGAAAGGAGGAACCTGCTCTGTGACCTGCACAGTTTGGAGTTTCAGTCCTCATCATCTGGTTCATGGACAGTGAGGAGCAGAAGTGAACTCATGACTCTGATCAGTACAATTGGGTTGACCCCAGGTGTTAAGGTGGAACAGGTGAAGTAGAAGGCATTAGCTTACACTGAGTTTGAGTTATTCTGGATTGACTGAAAGTCCCTGCTTGAGGAATAGTATTTAAAGATTTTCCCATCAATAGGAGCAGTAGTTCTGTGATAGCCACGTCCTTGACTGCTGTGAATGCCAAGCTGTGTTATAATGTGGTCAGTTTGGCAACACAGAATGGTGTGGTTTTAGAGGTTTAGGGTTTTTTTGAACTCTCCAGAGCTTCTCTTATTTATTCTTCCTGTTCCTCCCCCTTCCACCATCACCCCTGCATGTATATTTTCCTTACAAATCCACACAGATCACTTGCCTGTCAGGAGCATGGTGTGCTGTGTGCACATGGACATGTTCTTTGACAGTGAATTCCATGTATGGATGCAGCTGAACTTCCTACAAGCTGTAAATGAAAATTATTATGACTTTGAGTCTTGAGGTAAGCAAAACATAAAAGGCAGGAAAGACTTGTAAGCATTTAGAGATTCAATTTTTCTCTCTCTCCCTCTCAGTCATATTGAAACCTTGAATTTAAATTTCATTTGATACTGATGACAGGAGCAACCTTGAAAGCACAGCTGAGGACTTTGCTTGTGTCTGGATAGTACTTTCAATCATCACCAAGGTCTAAAACTAAATCACACTTCCCCATTAAAGCCTGAAGGTGGTGATTTAGTTACATGATTAGAAATAACCAAAGGTGGGTGGATGGATGGATGGATGGATGGATGGATGGATGGATGGATGGATGGACGGATGGATGAGCTGACTACCAGCATTTATCCTTGAGAGGAAACATGGACCACATGGGATGCGTGAGCACTCCTAGAGCAGATAAGGATATTGCATAGGCCACTGCCCAATAATGAGTGAAATTGTCCAATTTCAGTGCAGCTAAATAGAGCTACTGGTGAGGCAGCAAGGAGGGCTTGCGTTTGTTCATGCTGTTCTTGGAGCAAACTGACGTGGTTTTTGTCTGTGCTACTGCTTGAGTTTTCATCTTTCAGTTTGGGAATGCTGGGGAGAAATCACTTCCTCCTTTAGGAGCAGTCCATCTACATGATAAAAGGGTATTTCCCTAGTAATGTTAGATTATCTGTTTTAATTTGGATTTTAAAATAGAAACTAATCTCTAAAATATAAAATAAAATATAATACTTGGTATTGTTTATCTACTACCCCTAAGAAGAGTACTGCAGTTTATCTGTTTTCCTTGAGAAAAGTACTGCAGTACTTGTATTTTTTTCCTCCCTCTTCTTCCTGATTCTTTTTTAGGCACAGGAAGTATGGCAATTCATCTTTTTGCTTTTGAGTGGTTATTGTTAGCAGTTGTGGAGCTGTTCCCTGGCAGTTTTGTTGGTTATGCAATTAAGTACCATAAAAAATATGTACTGCAAGAAGCAGTTGATGTTGTAAGTATATGAAACAAATAAAAGAAAAAGGAAGTCTTCCGACTGATAAATGATCAGAAGCAGAACAAAAACTTACTCAAAGCAATGAGGGGGGTGGAGAGAGTTGTTTCCCAGTCTCAACAGAAAGTATTTTATCAAAACTGCAGATTGACTACTGGCTTTTTTGATTCTATTTCTTAGCATTTGTTCATCTCCCTGTCAGAGGAAATTTTGTTTAGAGTAAAAAGACCAAAGGCCTTCTGTTTGTCTTTTGAAGGCTGCTTTTCTCCATCACTAGTATTGTGGGTAGGTTTTTCTCACGATAAAAAGATAACTTCTTAAGCAGAAGTTTCACTGGTTTCACTATGTGTTCTGCTTCACTGGCTTCTCTGTATTACAGAAGTCCCCAAATATATATCTTGCTACCAGACACAATATTGCATTCAGTATATTTGCAAGTGGCTGCAGCATGACTGGGCAATCTCACTGAAATCAGTGAAAAAAGGCAGCTTTGAGGGAACTTGCGTTTCTATTATTGATTTATTTTTTCCAAATTACTTGATGAAAAGCTGATGTATTTTAAATATTTTAGGAACCTTTTTCAGTGTTGAAATATTAATTTTTTTGCCATTAAATATTTTAAATTGTGGTGGCTGTTTGGAGTTTAAGCTGTTCTTGCTAACCTCTACCAATACGTAACTCAGTCATTAGAAAAACAGATGACAAAACAAAACGTGCTATTTCAGCCTTGTCATTCACTAGCAGTGTTAGGAATGAGATATTTTGGGCTTGCATAATTTCTCACTTAAATCAGCTTAGAGACAGGAGAGAAACACACTGCAGAATTTGATGGAATAAAGATACGCAACTGGAAAAAAAATTGAGTTGCCATTTTGAAAAAAACCGCAGCACATTCAACCAGATCAGAAAGGGGGGAAATTAACATCAAACTTTATAGATTTACAGTTATACTCAGTGGGGAGAGATAGCAGGAAGAATCTTCTTCAAACAGCCCAAGCCAAGGATCTGGAGAGTGAGTCCTATGAGGATTAGCTGAGGAACCTGTGGGTGCTCAGCCTGGAGAAAAGAAGCCTCAGGGGAGACCTTACTGCTCTCTACAACAGCCTTGTTCTGATCTTGGAGACAAATGATTATTGCTAAATGATTATGCTGTTCTGTGAAAGGTCTGCAACGTGTGCTTGTCCTCTCCTGTGAGGTAAAAGCTGTTTATCTCCCCAAAAGGAAAGTTCCTAATATGCTCTTGCATTAACAGCAATTAACACTGGTGAGCCAAATTTTTACCCTCACCTTGCAGAGATGCTTGACACTGCTGAGCCTGTGCAGCAAGAAGTGTTTGAGTGCTCTTCCATAACTTCAGCTCACAGCATACGTGCTAGTTAAACATACATAAATAGAATTAAAAAGAACAATTGAGTGTGTTTTGATATTCCTATTTTATCAGTACCATTCTAGCTGTAGAAGTGAAATGATGGCCTTATCTTTATGGAGATGGGAACTATTCAATGACACCCTTTAGGATGAAGTCTTATGTATGGTCATTTTTATTTGTAAACAGAGTGTACTTTTTTGATATTACTTACCCTATAGAAGTTTGACAGCAAAGTGTTTGTTCCAGAATAATTTCCCAGTCAAAGAAATGTATGTGTGCTTATCTTTGTGCCCTGTTCTATTAAAATGGGTGGAGTTTGTAATTCGAAAGTGTTTGTAAGAGGCATTGTGCGGGGGTGGGGTGTTTAGCACTCCTTGGCTGGGCTTGACCTAAATATGTAGTTGTATAATAACGAGCAGCTTCAAGCTCTGTATCACTAAACAGGAGGTGGTGTGTATATAGGCTGGCAAGTAAATAAAGCTCTTCCCATGTGGGTACCTGTCTTTAGCAAACTGTCCAGTTTATTGGACTGCAGACACAGTTAAAAATTTAGGATTTTCAGTGAAAGAGTAGGTTTAAAATGTAAGTTAATGACAGGATGTTTCATTTTGGTCTAATTATACCCTTCCTTACATGGAGGTTTAAAAACACAGATGCTGTGAAATTTAGCCTGAGTTTTAGCTCTCCTGAAGGATCCAAGCAGTTTGTATCTCCAGTTCTCTGGAGGGATGAGTTTCAGGAAAGTGGTTGAGGCAGGCATATGATTCTTTAGACTCAGGTGTTTTAGAGTCCCTGTACCTCATCTGCAATCACACAGATGGGTGCTTGGGCACCTGGGAGTGAGGCACAGGCATCACTGTGTTTGTGCACTGGGAATGGTGGCTGAGCAGAGCTGTTGGGAGGTGGGTGCAAGGACAGACCCTGAGATGGCTCTTGGGGCAGAGAAGAACAGCACTGACTTCCAGAGATGAACAAGCATCCCTGGACTGTCAAGTATGACAAATATGTAGGGAAGGGGACTAGCCCAGTGCTTCTAAAAAGGGATTATTTTTAAAATGAAAAAAATCTGAGATACAGGTAATGCAAACATGTTTTCTGCTATATATGGCACTAAGTTTGGCCTTTTCCACTGTCTACTGATAAAGAGTAAAAGTGATAATGGCCTTTAAATGACAACTAAATAACAATCTGATGTCTATTCTGTTTTGGTTTTCTTTCAGGTCGATTTCTTTTTTACTATAAACCGGTGAAGATGACGCCAAAACATGAAAAACAGGTAAGTTGTATCTAAGCTTTAATAAAAAAGGATTCAAGTTTGGCAGCTGTGGATTGAATTTCATTAAGGTTCATATGGATCAGGGAAGATTGGTTGTATTCTTCATACTTCTAGTTGCCAGGATACAGAATATTCTGGAATGATGCGGTGCCAGTTCCTTCTGTTAAAGTCTGATAGAAGAATCAGATAATCATTCAGAGTAAGTGACTGTGCATAAGTGGGTTAAGACACTGAGATAGGAGAGAAGGATTTGGATGGAGTCTTCATTTTTTCATTTTTAGATACTTTGTAGGACTAATGGTTGGATCTGGGTCTCAACTCTGATTAGCAGCTGCATGGACCACAAGAATCCCACTTGCATGTTCTCTTCTGCTCAGTCCAATGACCATTAAAAGTTTCAACAAATCATTTTGTCTCAGCTGTTAGTCTCTTATCAGCCTTACTACACAGCATACATGGAGTGAAGATGCCAACATCCACAGTATGAAAAGTCCCATGTCCTTTGTGGCTGATCCTTATACTAACAGGCAACCTGATGGGATATGCTATTTTTCTTGGAAGCTTTGTGGAAAATTAGTCTTCAGGGGTTATTGACTAATCAGATGTGTAACAGGAGCACAAGCTCATCACCTGATACAGTCCTGGGTGCAGGCATTTGAATTAAAATGCAGCTGAAATGATTAATGCAAATAATCAACCAATCTGAGATGGCTTTTTTCCTCCTTCTTGTGGTAATTTTTCCCTTCATACTTAAAATAGGTATTTCCATGTCAGATTTCCTGTTTTCCTACTAGGAAAACATTAGAGACTTCTGAGAAAGGCACATTTTTTGTGGTCAAATTCTATATAGTAAGGCTTCTGCCTTATCCTTTTTTCTGAGGAATCCATTGCATTATGCAGAAATATATCCAACAAAAGAAAAGAGAGAAGGAGAAGAAAAAAGAAAGAGAAAAATTAAGAGAGAAAGATTTCTTGTGTTTGCTTCAGCTGCCTTTATATGGGTTGTTTTTCCTTTTGAGGCTGATCCAAATGAAACATTTTGTTTTTCCATGCTTGTAACTATGTGACCTGTCTTTTTAGTCTGCTGTGAACACTCATGTTCTTTGTGTAGGTCTGTAACCATGAAGGAGTAGGTATGGTTTTGGGTGTCACTTTGGCCATTTTGTCTTTTATGTGTGACACTATCTACTTGAACTGCTCCTGGCCTTAAATCAGGGCAGCAAAATACCACCAGTGCCATGCTTAAACTGGTTTAAATTAATTTCTGGTTTAGCCAGAAATTAAAAGGCACGTCCATCCAGAGAAACTGCTCTGCAATTCCTGCTTGTTAAGTAGGTATGACTAATTTTGGGGCAGATTTGAAGATTCTGAATATTCATGAGGATGTTTAGGCCATCCATCGTGGCTGCTGGGATCAATATCATAGCTGTAGCTTTAGCAGTTTGGACAGAAAATGGTTTGCCTCTGAATTTAGAAGTTTCCAGAGAAAAGGAATAAATGGAGATGCCACACCTTTCAGTAGCTTTCTCTTGTGTATATACTATTCCCAGTGCAAGAGGCCTCCTTGCCCAAGCCTGGACAATTTTAACTGTCAGCAGCAAATTTTGGTTTTGAGGGAATTGTTGCTCTGAAGCGTTACAGGACACATACTCTTGAATGCATTGATATAAATGCCTGTATCATGCCCCTCAATTAAAAAAACCAAAAACGCAACAACCAAGAAAAGAACAAAAAAAACCCAAAAAACTAAAACTGAAAATATATGTAATGTGACATAATAGCTAGATCTGCAGTTCTGGAAAAATCAAGCAGCACTGGGCAGGGGAGGAAGACACCTTGTACAGGATTGCAGCTGTAAAAAGTCCCTGAAACCTTGGCTGACATTTTACTGAGTCTCCCATGTTGTACAGCTGGACTGCAATACAGTTTTGTGACAAATGATTAAGTTAGTCTTCAAGTGGTCTGTGGGAGGGAGAGGTCAGCATCACCTCCCCCAGGTGGACAGTGCATTTCTTAAGAATAGACATGTCTATTAAGAGTATCCTCATTTTTATAGCAAAATGGAGTGGAATACATACAGAGAAGAAAAGCAGTTGTTACCCAGTATTGCTGTAATCTTCTGATTGTTTGTGACCAGTGAATGCAGGATAGACTGAGCATATAACAGCAATCTCACAGAGGAGTATTCTGCCACCTAACTCTGCTTGGACCATAACATAGCCTGTATGTGAATATTGGCCTTTCCTCTAGGGATGCAAAAGTGTAGGCACCTTTTCTGGCAGTGGATCATCACTTATATTGGGTGGTGAGGTCTACTTTGATTAAAGCAATGCTGTTTTCCCAGTGGGGTCTTGTATTCTGGAGAAGACTTAAAGGTCAAAAGAGAAGGAACAGTCTACACGTGCTATGCCACTGTTTCAGAGCAGCAAAATCTGTAATGGGAATAACACTTCCTGGATTCAAGAGATGAATAGGGGAAGTAACCCTAAATCTTGAGAAAGGCTGTACATTTTTATTTTTCATTTCTAGTTGCTTACTGCTTATCTTGCTTAATTCTAAACTCAGTATTGTCATTTTTTCGGTAAGTAAGGGGAAAAAAAAAATAAGGAACACTCAGTCTTCTGTTGTAATCCTAGTGTTTCAAATCAAAGCTGACAGTGACTGTGTGTGAGGGCTGCATTTAGCTGAGGTGCTCTGCTGTTCTGCAGGTCATTTTTCCTCTTGGCTCAGTTCTTTACTGCTTAGACACTGCTTGCCACAGCATATACAGCAGGTCTCATTTCTTTAGTAGGTAGAGTCTGAAGGGTTTTAACTTCCTCCATGTTGAAACTCAGTGATTAGTTAATTGCAAGTTAAAAGTGTACAGAAGTTTTCCAATGTAAATCTTGTGGTCTGGAATGGTTTGCAAGGTAAGCCATAGCTAACTGGCAGTGTATCCAATAGTGACTTTTAGTCACAATACTTTGGTATTATAAAGGTTTGAAAGAAGTCTTTTACTTTGAAGACTATTTTGGTTCTGTACAAAGGGGAGAGGGTTATGGAAGGTTTTTGTGAAATGTGGTAATTTGGGGAACCTGGACAAAAGGGAAGTCAACAAGAAGCTGATAACAGATAAGATGATACAGATAGATGAGAGGAAGGAGACTGAGGTCAGGTTATGAGCCAGCTGCCTGAGGTTGTGACTGCTGTGCTGCAGCAGATGAAGGGAAGAGGGCTGCACTGTCCTGAAGCTTCTTGGCATAATTTCTCTTCTTCCACTTGCAGGACTGATGCATTTAGTGCTCAGCAAAGGAAAGAAAGTCTGTTGAGAAGTGGTTGCAGCTTTGGAGAAGATTGGGACATGGGGAAATAGGAATTTGGGGAAGACAAGATTTTGTGACATAAAAAGATGGCACAGTGGGTCTGGAAGACTGCTCTACCTACCTACTACCTACCTACCTACCTACCTACCTACCTATATGGTAGATTTTATAGACAGTGAGGCAGGTGGAGAAAAACAACCCAAAAAATGGTGTCCTATCCTGTGTTTAGAACGTTGCTGAATATCTTCTCTGGAGCAGGAATAACTTCCTCATATGTCCCACTAGTGTTTTTGTAAAAGTAAAGGCATGACCCTCAGCTGGTAGAAATTATTAAAGCTCTGTTCATTTGTTCCTCTTGTGTCATGGAGTTAAAAAGCTGCAGGGGAGAATTGGCCCTCTGGTGCTCTTCAGTGAGGAAAGAAGCAGCAGAAATGGCAGGATCCTTTCAAATGTGCTTTTTTTGGTAAGGTGTTCATGATACTCACCAGAAGGATAATCAACAGTTTTACAGAAAACACCCCTGGGACAAGGAGCTGGGCTAGGTGACCTAAAACCAAAAGCTGTGTCCAGCCATCAGGCCACAGGCTCCCATCCCTGAAGCAGTAACACCTGGAAATCAGGGAGGAAAATTATTTAATCCAGACCTTGAATGTCTCCCTGCTATGTACAGAGTGCAATGGCTGTTCAGGAAGAAGTGTATCTTCACCTTTCAAGGTTGTTATTGTTCTCCTGTCAGACCACTGAAGGTTTGCAGTGGTAGTACATGCAAGTGTGTGTTAGGGGAGAAGAGTAAAGGGTTTTTTTGGGATGTCTTCGGTTTGGGCATAGGAAGACACATTTTGAGAGCTTTCTAGTTCAAGATTTCTTGATTTATGCAAATATGTACTAGAAAAAGCATGTTTTTTACCAGAAACTCTGTCATTCCTCCCACAGTTGATTCCTGGAGATCCTGTACAGTGCCTTCCTCTGAGAGGGAATATATCTACAGCTTAAAGTGATACACTTTTCTTTAAGGCTTTGCTAAGTGGTTGGCTTAGCTTTTGGGGTGAATGGCTTACTTAAGCAACTGGAATAGGGCAGCCTGTACATGTGCTCCAGAAGTAGCAGGTATTTAAGCACACTTTTGACCTTTGTATAATAAAGGAATATTTTCAGTCCTAGCATGAATATACAGATTTATCAGAATTTTGTGAGTTGGCTTGGTTTTGTTTTTTCTACAAAAAAATTGTGATCATTAGCTGAGAGTAATGAGAAACAGTTAATTCTTCACTCTTCCAGTTCCCATTAGTGATATTCAGTTATATTACAGTAACATCCACAGGCCTTCTCTCTGTTTTGGGATCCCTCTAAATTATTATATAAATGTAGAAATTACAAATAAGTAAGCTAGATATGACAGCTTCTACAACAAATACTCTATATGATTGTCCCCTCAAAATGGAGAATTTTGCTCTGCAGTGTAGCTCTGTTGCTTCCTTGGGCAGGTTGATGGGCAGATTGGAACAGAAATGCCCCAGTGGTGCATCTTCAGCTGTACTCTTTGTCAGTGTTGATTACGAATGTGGGAAAAGTCTGCAATACCTGCCTCATTCTCCTTCACATGTGTGACTTTGAATGTTAGGTTTTTAGTTTGTCCTACCAAGATCCCATGTCCCATGACTGGGATCCCATGTATGACTTCACAGTGTTACTTAATTTGAAATACTCCTTTTCAGCTAGCAGTTTGGCAGGGATTTTCCCAGACATGTGGTGTATCTCAGATGATTCATTGCTTTATGCTTATCCATTTATAGGGTTGCAAAATCCAATAAAACAGCAGTTCAGCTTTTAATCTGACTCAGTAGTTTGTGGAACAGCAGAACAATCAAGAGAGTCTTTAAGGCTGCCTTTGTCTTCTGAAGTTAATTGCTTGATTTTTATTATGCACTTGCAGGAATTTGTAACTGTCTTGGTGCGAGACCCTAGGATACAGAAAGAAGACTCATGGCATTCTTACATAGACTATGAGATATTTATTCACGTAAGTATAAAAATATGAGAACAGTTTCTTTGGGCTCTTACTGCTGTTTCTGTCCAAGCCAAGGCTGTCTTTGGGATATAAATGGAATTTCTGCTGCTGGGATCCTGGAGGCTATAATGCTTTTTTTAGCAGCTGGGATGCAGTGGGACAGGTAAGGTGGGTTTGCCAATGGCCGTGTCATAGGTGTGGCCGAGCTGGGGTTGAACCTAATATGTCCACACATGCATTCCACAGTGTCTTGCAACAGACAATTTTTAGCTTTACTTATCAACTAGAAGACTGTTACAGTCAGTTGTATCCTGCTGTTGTAAAAGAATGTTGATGTTCAGGTATTCGTGGAAAACAACTTTCTTCTCAAGTAATTATCTGGTTATTTGTACTTTAAATTCTCCTCAGTTCTGTTTGCCAAGTTATTTGGTTGCTGCAATGTGTTTTTTTTCAGGGTACGTTGACATTCATATGATGCTAATTTAGTGGTGCTTGGATGTGTGAAGTAGTTGCATTTGGGTCTGTGATTGTAGCCCACTGTATATTAATGGGAGTGCACTTGGCGTTATGGTGCTTTTGTGCCTTAAATCTGCCCTATACATAATTTTGTTTTCTCGATTGTTCTTTGGTGGATGACATATGGAAGGCATTATCCTAATTTGCCAAATCTAGATCCAGGGATTTTAATTGCAGTGTAAAATAAAGGTATTTGAGAGTACCAAGTTACATGGCTAATGCTTGGCACAAGACCAAAAGCATTTCCTTCCTGTGTGGAAGAGTTAAGCAGTTAGTGTGTGAGAGCAAGCAGTCAAGTGATGATTTATCAAATGTCTGTGTGACAAGTACTTCTCTCCTGTGTGGCAATCAGAGTTGTGAAACATTTAAATCTGCAATGTGCTTCAAGTACTGCTTCCAAAGCAATTATATTTTTCATTTCTGGTAAATAGAAATTCTGTAGATTTGACAGGGTGGGTGCTGTATTACTGTTTCACAGACATCAGTGTCTCTGAATAAAAGTGTATTAAGGCTTTCTCAGAAACTGCTGAGTTGGGGAGATGTTGTTTAGACCCAATGTGTCTTCATTCAACTCCAGCCAGCAACTAAGCACCACACAGCTGCTTGTTCACATCCCCTCTGCCCCACCAGCAGGATGGAGGGAATAGAGTTGGCGGGGTGAAAGAGGAAACTCGTGGATTGAGATAAGAATAGTGTAATAATTGAGATGTTTTAATAACATTAATAATAATATTAAATAATAATATTATTAGACAATAATAACAACAGTATTAATAAAGAAAATAGAAAAATAGATAAGAATGTAGAAAGACAAATGAAAACATATGCTCAGCCCCAAGTAACCAATGCCCAGCCAGTCCCTCAGTGGCAGTCCCCAGCCAACCTCCACCCAAGTTTCTTGCTGAGCATGATGCCATATAGTATGGAATGTCCCTTTGGTCAGTTGGGATCAGCTGTCCCAGCTGTGTTTCCTCCCAGTTCCTTCACCCTCAGCCTGCTCACTGGAGGGGTGGGGTGAGGAGCAGAAAAGGCCTTGGCTCTGTGCAAGCACTGCTCAGCAGTAACTAAAACATCCCTGTGCAACCAGCACTGTTTCCAGCACAGATCCAAAACACAACCCCACCTACTGTGAAGAAAATTAATTCTCCCCCAGCCAAACCCAGCATGCAGGGATATATGATCCATCATTGGGCATCTCTGAAGCTATTAAGCATCCTGTCACTACAATGCCAGGGATTTTGGGAACCAAGTCCCTAGGTCAGTCCTACCATCCAGACTTCTTAGTGGACTCAAATTATTGTGTCTGCCTGGTTTTTAGGCAGACTGAGTTCCCCTTCTACCCAGCTCTTAGAGCACTTATCTTCCTAAACTGTGTGGTATCCTGGGTGTGCACCTCTGTTCCAGAAGGCTGTCACCTTTGTGCTCTCCACAGTCTGCATCTTGTGGCTGGCTGGAGTTACTGCTCCTGGCAGGCAGGGAGGGTGGGCTGGACTGCAGGCAGTTTTCTAATGGAGTCTTGTCTGCTATGAGGGATTTCATCTAAATGTATGCTCCATGGGAAAATTTGGCAAAAGTATTTAATTTCCACAAATTGTTTCTCTTTTGATGAATTGGCGTTTTCCTAGTGAACCTAATAGTGTTCTGAGGGGAAATTTCCAGATGCTGCTACTTGCAGAGAGCAGTCACGTTGGTTTCTTTGGTTTGATTTAAGTGGGACTGCACACTGGAAAAATTCTGTGTAGCTGTTTGCAGGACTGTAACTATAATAGCTAAAGATCTTTTTCCCCTGCAAAGATTGACATTATCTACTGAAACCTTTTTCTGAGGCCTGTTTTTCCTGTTGTTGTAAGTTGTACTGTAATCCAAATCTCTTGCTTTTAAAAAGAAAGCAATGAAAAATGTTTCCCTGAGAAGCAGTAGAAACTGACACCAATCCTGCCTGAGGTAAAGCACAGTCCTTAACATAAACTGAATTAATGTCAAGCTTTCCATTGGGCATTAGTATAACATCTTGTATGTGTTGTTAATACCATGCCTGCATTTTAGCTTAAGCTGATTTGCAAAGCAAATGTTTTTTTATTTCCCAACAGACAAACAGTATATGCTTTACAAGGAAAACATCCTGTGTCAGACGACGCTATCGAGAATTTGTTTGGCTCCGGCAGAGGCTTCAGAGCAATGCAGTGCTTATGTGAGCAGATTTATATATGGCTATTAATAATCTGTCAGTCGGGAAGGAAGGATTGTTCCATCTTCATTCAGAGAACTACAGAAATCAGATCTGGAAAGTATCCCGTGTTTCTTGGTAGCACAAGTTTGTTCTGTAGAATGCATTTTATATGCTTTAAACCAGGAAGAATGTGGTTTGTACTTCTAGCCTTTTTTGGGTGAGCCCCCTCTAATTTGTAAGAGTCTTGGTCTGTATTTTCATTTGCTATGCACAGGTAGCAGAAATAACAATCTAGTGTAGGTGTCCATGCCTCCTCTTTGTTGTTCTTTGATGTGCTTAGGTCTTGCAAGCACCATAAGAGACCCAGCCAGACATGGATGCAGGCTTAACAACTGGACCAGAAAAATCAGATAAATTTATTTTCCCCTTTGAGGTGTGTGAGAAGCCCTTCAGTTTCTCAACCTTGTGTACCCAAATTGATTTCAAGGGCTTCTGGAACATAACCCATGATTTTCACATGCTTGGAGTTGGTGTTGGCTTACTGCATTTTTCTCTGCTATTTCACATTTGGTTTTAACTGTGTATTTTTTTCCTGTTTATAAAGACAGCTACCTGAACTGCCATCCAGAACTCCCTTTTTCAATATGAACAATCCTAATCACGTGGACCATCGCCGTCAGGGTCTTCAAGAATTCCTGGAAAAGTGAGTACAGCCTATCCAGAGGTGTTGGAATTTTTATGAGGTCATCAGTTTCAGGTTTAAAATAACTCATCTCTGGTACTTGAGAGCCACCGTGTGGTCATCTGTACATGCTACACGTGTAGTTATATTTTTTTACTTGCACTGTCATAATTCATACACTAGGCTTCAGCTGTATTGGTTATAAGCAGACTTCAGCTGGGGCATTTCCACTGTGTTTCATTGCACTGATTATAAATAATATGCTTAGATTTAAATATCTTTGCAATTGCATGCTAAGTTTGGATGATCTTTCACTGTGATGTCTTATTTCTAGCTTTCAGTAAGGAGCTGGATATTCTTGTACAAAGCTCCCCCCTTTATGTTCATGGAAAATCAGTGTCTTTGTGGGCTAAACTCCTGTGAGCCTGGCAAAATTCTCTAGTGAGATCTCCTAACACAGAGCTTTCCTATAATGCAAATTACTTTTTTTACCAGTCCCAATAACATAAGCAAGGTCTAACAGCTGTGACCATTTTCAGTGTAGCTACAATCTGTATGAAATCATTCATCAGGTTTAGCTAGACCCTGACCTGCATTACAAGGCAGTAGTGTACGAGTTTCAGTACTGCATCCCTCAGTCCCACTGCTGTGACCACCTTGTGCAGTGGCTGAGCCCCTGTTGGTGTAATTTTCTGCTTTTTCTCTGCCATTCTTGTCGCGCCCTGCCACTGCTGGTGTGAGAGCAGGCTGCTCACAGCTTCTGGAGCAGGAGCTGTGTGTGCCTCTGGCAGCTGCCTTTAGCTGCTGCTCGTGGTAAGGGCATGGTGAAACACTGCAAGCAGAGACTATTCATCTTCTTTCCAGTCAGTGTATTATAAGCCTCCCTAACAGACAACAAATCATTGGTCCCGAGGTATATTTGTTAGGCTTAGCAGCTGAAGGCAGGGACAGCTAACTGCTGCAGGAATAATATTCTGCATGCAGTTATATAGGATCTATGGCCAAAAGGTCAGCCAATAAATACTGGCTGAAGGCATGTGAGACAGGGAAGAGAAAGCAGAGAAGGATTAGAGGGTATTTTTACACCTCAGGAAAGAAAAGCAGTGAAATGGAAGGGCTGTGCTCCTAGAAGCATGTCAGTGATAATATGAAGAGTGTGGTAGCTCAGGTTGCTGGGTCTCAGCAGTTCTGTCTTAACTGCGCTGCCCCATGGAGTAGTGCGTTTCTAAAAACACTCTCATTTTAAAATGGCAGAGAGGCCAGTCTGATAACAAGGTATAGCAGCATCAGAAATGTTTACAACTGCAGTCTGCTCTTCAAAATGCAAATCAGAAAGGTAGGTTATCCTAAAAGACATCCTCATGCTTCAATTATGTGGATGACAGTAGGTTAAATGAGTATTGACAGCAGAAAATGACAACATGTGGAGCATTTCACCATGCTGCTTTAAGTCCAGGAGTGGGAAAAGAGGCAACTCAATTGTAAGGTGGTGATTTAAATGTTTGAACTTGACTGCAAGGAACATGTCAGCCTTCTCCAGCCCTGGGGAGCAGTTGGAAGGAATTTTCAGAGATTGAGATGCACTAGGCTGGTACCTTATATGCTGTACCATTGCCCTCTGCTGGCTGGCCCTGCTGTGCTGCTGCTGCTGCTCACAGAAGGCATCTTCCTATTGGCTCAGCTGCCATGATGCTTTCCCTCCCAACCCCCCATTTTATGACTCTGAACCAAAGGTTGTGATTATTTTTCTGAAATTGAATTTGTGGAACTCCCTAACAAGAGTTAGTATAAAATATATATATATATATATATATATACACCTATGGATAATACACAGGTATAATATACATATGTATGTAAAATATACACATATGTTCTGTGTATAAGTATGGTCTATATGTACAATATGTATATATGTACAATATATATATGTTACATAGATATTGTGTATAATATATACACTTGACTTTACTGAAGCTCTGGGTCTGGATGCTGGACAATCTGTGGGGTGGCAATGCCAAGTGAAGCAGGACCTTTCTGATACATTAGAAAGGGAGGGCCCTAACCCAAAACTGCTTAGCTGAGAGCTCCATTCACCCCTGCAGTGACAGCAGCCACTGTGCTCAAGCTCACAATCCTAGTGGTGTTTCTTTGTGGCAGTGGGAAGAAATGGGATTCAAGTTTATGTGAACCTGTCTGGGGTGAGGTTTTCAGGTGACATTTTTAAATGCTTGCCTGTGATGCAGGAATCCCAGGTGTTATCAGGATCCAAGACATCTCTGAAGAGGGGGTTTAGATCTTTCAAAGTCTTGGTTTGTACCCTGTGCTGTGTGACCAGGTTGCTGTAGTGCCTGCCTGTGCAGGAGCCACATGCCTGAGGAGCCAGGATTGAGCAGCTGGAGGCTCTCTAGTGCTCAGCTTCTGGCCTGGGAACACTTCCATATTGCCTGTATGTGGATGGCTACAGAGTTCTGTTGTCCTTCCTCACCTCCCACTCCAGGGTGAGTTAGCACAGGGCACAGTGTGTACTTAGAGCCTTTGTGAAGCCTCTCCGTGCTGAGCACAGTAGCGTAAGAATTAGGCCAACAGCTGGGAAGTTAAGCACTAGACTTTGGTGAAATCTGGGAACAGGTGTCCCATTTTGATTTGGTTTTACTGCACAAATGCAGGGTAAGATCTACTTGTCTTACAGGTTATTATCTCTGAGTGATGAAGAGCTGTAAAGCTCACTTCTTGTCTGGGCATAATTTAATATTTCAAGAGGCCATTTGCATTAACGGAAGTCAGCTAGCCCTTTTCAATTATGAATTACTTCGTAAGAATAAGGAAAATTATGTGTTTTTTCTGCTAAGTATCCTCGTCCTTTGAGGATGCCTGTAAATTCACAGGAAAAGTTTATTCTTAAACTAGAGGTCAAAATTAAAATATTATATTATAATTTTAGCTTCTGTAAGATCCTCTTTGCTTTCTTCCCTTTGCAGCTGTGCAGGTATAACTTTGGGATTTAGATTACCCTCACAGAAGATCAATTGGGTTTGCTCATGAGAAAACTAATTAACAAAGCCATTTTGAATGAAGCTGAGTTCAATTGATGACTTTTTTTTTACTGAATCCCAAAAAATTATGTGATTTAGGGAGAAGGATTACTCTTCAATTACTTTTCAGATATGCAGTTTATGATGGGGTGGAGGACACTGAGAGTTTTGAGAAAGGAAATATTTGGATCCACAGGGAACAGAGGGCATCCACAGTGTCAATGCTCCAGAGGGCCATGCATCGGGCTTGCTCGGTGCTGGAGTGAGCAAACCACCCAAAATTCATCTGCCTAAAGCAGAGCCATTTTCTTAAGGTGTCTGGTGTTTTTGCCCTTTTCCTCCCACCTCCTTGCCTTTTCCCCTGCAGTCCCACAAGCTGCAGCTGGTGCAGGGTCAGAGGTCTCTTGTGGAGGTGTCTGCGCTGAGTGCTGTCTCAGGGATGTGGAAGGCAGGAGACTGGCTCCAAAAGGGTTGGATGACAGCTTTCCCCTGCCAGGAGCATCAGTGGTTGTGGGGCAGGTGGAACTACTGTGGGCAAGTTGCCTCTCTCCAGTGGAGCCTTGCTGCTATTTCCTATCTGGTGAAGGAATAATGTGTAGCAGGCACATGTGGCTTAATCTTCTCCTAACCGCACGCATTATCACATACCCAACAGTTGCTTCACAGTTGGTTGATATCAGTAACATTTCCTCCCTTATAAAAAGTGAAGGAGGAAACACAGCATTTTAAAAGAGGAAACTGGGGCTTTGTTTGGTGTGGGCTGGGGCTGAGGGGCTGGATGCTCAGTAGAGGGCACCACAGCACAGGCTGTCATCCCCTGCCTCTAAGCTCCTTGGGTTTTTCCCTTACTCTCGTGAGCTGATGTAAATGGGCAGGGTAAATTTGTCGAAAACAAAATCGGAGTGTTAACCTTCCACACACATTCAAGTGTGCATCTGTCATTGTATTAGGTTACAGTAGATACAGGAAATCTTTAGTTAGGATTAAGTTGTACTGTTCAGCCATATGTTGTTTTTCTCCAGCAGAACAGTGTATAATATACCTAATAAAATCATGTTGAAGAAAACCAGATTTTGGACCTTGTCCAAATAAGAAAAAACATGTTTTTTCTTTTTAAAATATTTTTGCTGTAACACAGGAAAAGAGAAATATTCCTCATACAGTATCCAGCGTTTCCTCAAAAATGACATTATTTCTTGTCTTGTGATGTTTTTCAGTCTTGCTTCTTTAAAGGTCTAGAGATCACAAGCATTTACTGAAAGCTCACATACAAAGATTCACATGGCTGTGAATAAAAAATTATTTTATTATCGCTAATTCTAATGTAGAGCCTTATCCTGCAGCCCCCTTAATCACATAAGTAGTCATTATGCATGTGAGCAATCTGGCCAAGAGGAGTGAAATCTCTGACAAGTAATGACTACTGATGGGATCAAGACTTGCAGGGTTTAGCCTTTCGTTCTTCTTGCAG
The DNA here is from genome assembly GCA_030060385.1 of Muscicapa striata striata. NCBI lineage: Eukaryota > Metazoa > Chordata > Aves > Passeriformes > Muscicapidae > Muscicapa > Muscicapa striata. The sequence continues at coordinate 1,040,304 of JAREIS010000041.1, read as the reverse complement.
GCGTGCATAGCAGGTCTGTTGTTCTCTTCAATATGCTCAGTCAGTTTATAGGAATTATTACCGTGAGCCGTGACTCCTCCAGTAGGGCCATGGCAGCGAGTGCTGATTTACATCCCCGTGAGCACAGCCCTGCCTGGCACTGGCTGCAGTGAAAGTGTTGAAGAAGCACCGGGAGCGCGACCGCTCGCATCAAGACTGCGCACGCGTCCAGCCTCCGCTGAGACATCCGAGTATTAATGTTGAGACACTCCTCCCTTCCTCTTGCCTTGTCAATTTGTTAGGTGGTGGTTTGTAATTTTCATTTTTTAAGTCCTTGAAGCCAAGTCTGCTTTTCAAATGTACAGCCCTTCACTCAGTGAGCCCCCAGGACAGCAAAAGCCTCAGAGGGCAACTGCAGTACCAGCACTTAAAACTGCTAGTACCATCTGGTGACAAATGTATGGGTATTCCCTTGAAGAAAGAGTATTTTGAACGGGAAAGCATAACACTTATGGCTACTGCAGAATTTATTTTTCATTTTGATTGCTTGAAGCATGCAATTAAAAAGCAGTCTAACCTGTCAGTTCAGAGGGGGTGGGAAAAGCAGCAGTTATTTTTTAATTAAGAGAAAACAGAAATTCTTCAATGGTACAAGCAGGTAAAAAGTGTTTGTATATCTGGTTTCAGGATGGTTTTAAATGACTTGCAAAATGCACTGAGTGTTTTGTCTCAATATGAACACGTAGTGAACACACACATACATGAGTATATGAGTGTGGGTGAGATTAGCTTTATGAACATATTTCCATTTTTGCACCTTGGTTTCTCTTCACTCCTTTCACCTCCAGATGGCACTATGAAGCAGAAAAGAAAATTACTGTGAAATAATGAGTCCAATGTAAAGTAAAATTGGAAATTGAATTATAGCTGCAGAAAAAGGACAGTAGCCTTGAGGTCCTGATCAGTCTGTACTCTTATCACTTTTGTTTGCTGTTCCGTGTGTTAGGTTACTGCCGAGTTAATAACAGTGCTTTAGCAGTTCAAGGCTTAGCAGAATTGTACTGGACATGAAATAAAGCTAAAATGAATTTGTGTCCAATATCATTGACATTAGTGCTCATTACTTCTCTGGTGTAATGCCTCAAACCATCTAAAATCAATTTTAAAGATTACCCGTTATTTTATAAAGAAAATAAAATACATTTCAAACAGCAACAGAGCTGTAAGTGTAGTGTAATCTCATGAACAGTTAGTTACTCGTGTTTTCACTGGTTGGCAGGAAACTTTTGAAGGTACAGCAGGACGAAAATCTGTGAAACTAAATGCCATTCACAGAATTTAATGACTTGGCTTTTTGCTGTGTTATTTGGCATTAGACACGCAAATGTTAGAATTGCAGAAATGTGCATCCCCTCACTGTGCCTGGGAAAAACAGTAACTGTAGTTACTCTACAGGAAACTCCAGCACATTATTTTTCTTTCGTTTTTCTTCTTTTGCTTTTTCTTTTTAAGAGAAGTAGAAGGAGAATATTTACTCTCCCAATTGCATAAACTATAAAAGTGGATTTATTGTTCAGAATGATACCTCTACTTTTTGTTTGTCTTTGTTTGGAATGTGGGTTTATCAAGAGTCAAGGCTGAAATCCTATTTTAGTGGCTGCTGAATGATGGCTTTTCAAACTGTAATCATGAAGCTGTTGCTGTCAAGGTGTGTGGACCTGTAAATTCTGTTTGGAATAATTTTTACACAGCCTTTGCTGGATTTTGGACTACAAAGAAGTTTTTCTTTCTATTAATACACTATACACATTGATTTTACAGATGTCTATTTGCTATTAAAATTGCAAGAATTCGGATTGGATTAAAAAGGCTTTCTATGTATGAAAGTGTGCTTAATTTGAACTTCAGCAAAATCTGATCTTTCTGAGACTCAATTTCACTCACACCTGGTAGATCATTAGGGTCTAATGTTGGAGACATTTCCTCATTGGAAGGTGTCAGAGTTGGAGTTGTTTGGTTGAGACTGCGTGTTCACCTAGGCAAGTGAAATGTGCATGCACATGAGTATCTCATGATTTCATGTAGATACTTCTTACTACTTATTTTGACAGATTTTTATGGGCTTGAATGAAGCCAGAAATCCTCCTTTGTGTTTATTAAATGTTACTGTAATGTTGGCTGCTTTAGAGAACAGTTTTCAGAATGTATTTGTGTTTAAAACGTTACAGTCCAAACACACCATTAATCTTATTCAAGAGAAGGAACGAATCAGTTACACTTTTCATTTTAGTCAGAGTACCTTTAAAATGCAATATTTCTTTCTGCTCATACTAGTTCTTACATTACTGTCATTTCTTGTTTCCTGTTGCACAGCAATTACTTTTTTTGGTAAAAACTGTAGCCTAAACGGGTATAAATAGGTAAATATTGACTCTGAGTAGCTTTGAGTTGTTTAAAGATATTTTAATAATTTTCTGTGGAGCATTCTTTGGAGTGGTCATAACCTCTGATGTCTTTATTACATGAGTAAAACAACACACACACGTTGAAGAAGTTTCTTGTTATTCATTCTAGGATTTGTATAGTAAAGAATTCCTTCTTTAAAGAAATGTTGAAGAAAAGTTGCGTATCTTTTCTTTTAAAAATAATGATCATGATCCTTAATTCTCAGTCCTTGAAAAAGTCTTTTCTACAACTTTCTGTGTTGTTACTGGAATGTATTGTATTTTGTTTACTGTCATGTGTTTTAAGTAAATATTCTGTGCTAAATTTATTTGGAGACTTAATTTAAAATATGTATGAACCAAATTCTAAAACCAATTTTTGAAAATAATAGCTGGAATTAAATTAAAGAGTCCCTGAAAACTATCTGCGTGTAAATTAAAACCAGCGTTCAGTATTAGCATTTTCATTTTAGCTTAAATATACACATATTTGTAACGGCATAAATAATTTTAGCTAGTGTTGGCTCAGTTGTTGGTAGTCCTGATGTTGCACATGTAGAAGTCTGTTCTGCTTTGCACTGCCTCTCTACAGACTTCTTTACTCCACAAAACAAATTGGTGACTTGTAATTTTTATAAAAGTTTGACTATTTAAAAAAAAAAGACACCAAATTTTTGTGAGAGTATATGCCTCCAACTGCCTAAAAAATCATTAATTGATCCATGTGGTAATAGCAGATGGTTAAATGGAAGAAATGTCCTTGAAGTTATTCTAATAGCAGATGTGCCTAACTATTAGCTTCATGTTTTTACTCACCTAAAATTCCAAATAATGTAATAAGAAAGTAACACGCACCTAATCATTTTAATATGTTCAGTGCCTTCTGTTACTGATTTAAGATTCATCTGAAAACTTTAAAACCAGGACATCATTTGTTCTGGGAAAACACTTTAAAATATGTGTGTGCGTGTGTACGTGTGTACGCGCAGGTTATATGTAAACATTTGCTTTTTTTGCCTTTTCCAGGATCCTACAAGATGCATTATTGCTCTCAGATAGCAGGCTTCACCTCTTCTTACAGACTCAGCTAAGCCCAGAAGACATGGAGGCCTGTGTGTCTGGGCAGACCAAATACTCTGTTGCTGATGCGATTCACAGTTTCGCCTCTCTGAACAGACGTTTTCCTGTAGAAGATGAAGAGAGAAAAAAAGGAAAAAACGATGCAGACTCTGATTCAGAGAGGTGAATTCTGTATATCCTTACTTTCTGAGATTATATATCCATACATACACACGCACATGCTTCACTTTTTTGTTGATGTAATACTAAGATAATGAAAAAATTAATTGACTGAGATTTTATTGAGCTGTGACAGCTCATCATAGAAGTCTTCACACACACCTCCACACTGAATTAATGAATGCAGTAGAAATTCAATTATCTGCATTCTGATTATGTGAATTTCATTTAGTCAGACTTGAATTATTCGCGTTTAAATTATCTTGCTAAAAAAATATCCAACTGCACTCCAAATGGCTAATTAAAAGTCCAAATTTCCTGTCTCTCTTTGTGACTGGAGATAATTAAAGTTCTCCTCTGTTACTCAGGCTTTGAGTGTGTTGTGAAAACCAATTTCCTCCTTTTATTTTTTTTTTTTTCTCCCCCCCTCTCCCCTTTTCTGCAGTTCATCCTCTGGGCTCGGACCTAGTGATGACAGCATTTCATGTGGATGTAAAGCAAGCCCAGCTTCTGAAGAATCATGAAAAATCATTCCTATATTGCTACCTTAAGGACAGTACAGAGCAGTTTCTGCTTTGTTTACTGGTTATGTGTAACACACAAACAGGGCTGTCTGGTAATGTGTACCTAAAAGACCCGTTGTTAATGCAACCACATGTCCTTAAAAATACTCAAAACAGACCTCGACATTATTTTTTTGGTAATTTCTTTTTTTTTTTAAATGTATTGTGGTGCAGGTCTACATGCTACCTATTTATGTTTTTGTGACTGTTAAAACCTCAGTATTGGGTAAGTCGTGCTCTTCTGACATATGTGGCAGTTAAAATAATTCCCTCAGTGAGTGCATGTCTTGGATTTGAAAATTAAAGATAACTTAATTCCTCATCTTAAAAGTTGGTATATCATATCAAACATATTCAAAGCATCTTTTAGTAATTTGCATCAGAGAAGTTTCATCTTTGGAAGTCATTTGACATTGGTGATGAAATTACACACCCCACCAAGGTACTCACTTTTTAAAGTAGCTCAGCAACATCAGCAAAACAACATTCATACAAACTAAATGCTGCTGACAATTTGAGATATAAATACATCTTCCTCTGGTCCTTCTGTAATGTTTATGGAAAGACTGGTTTTATCATGCGTAAGTACTGAAGGCAAAAATTCTTGAGCATGGTTGCTTAGAAGTTTAGAAATATAAATAAAAATTACATCATTTCTAGGCTTGCTGGAGATTCTCAGCTCCCAAGGAATTATGGATACTCATTCCCAGAGAAAATCCTGGATGAGGTCCATCAAAACCAATGGCTGAATTTTGCACTGACCTCACTCTCCCAGGGCCAGGATTTCACCCAACGTGTTTAACTTTAGGCATCTATATTTGAAGGTGCTGGTAGAGGTGTTTTAGTTCAGCAGCTGAAATGGGGAGTATCTCCCTCTGTGAGATGATGATAATCACATAGCTGTAACACCCTGCATGGATGTGGCCTTCTCCACTCTCTGAGTAACAGGAGCTGCTCATTTCATTGTGGCAGTAGTTACCACGCTGGAATATTGACTTTTTCACAAACAAAAGGCAGGCTTGAACACAACTTCTTAACCACCAACACTTATTTTGATTAAACGTCAGTTTTGCTCTTTATTGTTCACAGCAGCTGCGTAGTGTCTTGTCTCAGATTCTGTCAAAGGAATATGTTTCACTGTGGTGTTGTATTTATATTTGACATTTAACTGCTATTAAAAAGAGCTAGGGGGTCTGATCACCCTAGCAAAGCTCCCATTAACTTCAGTGCGGTAGTTACCAGTCTAGAAATGGATATAAATACATGCTTTTTTTTTTTTTTTTCTTTCATTTTTAAAGAAATCTGTGGTTACTTTCAAAGAAGGAGCATTTTAAACCTGTGAATTACAGAAACAATAGATTATTGAATAGACAGCTAGTAAGGGGTAGCATAAACATGTGTGGGCATGCTTTTTTAAAGCATCCAGCTGGGAATCTGTGTAATTTTAGAAACAGGTTTTAATCGCCTGAGAATAACATATCTTAGGTAACTACTTTAAGCCACTGTATTTTGTTGATGGTAGCACTTTGTAAGATAAGTACCCGTATTTCTTTTTGCTCAAGTCTCACTGAATTGCACAAATGTATCTATTCACCATCTCAGCTTGTATGTGAGTTAGCAGCAATGCTATTTTTAATGTAAAAGTGGTAACGTTTAAATAAAGCAACAAGTTATCACTAAAAGTAGCTTAAAAATAGCTGTTACTGCCAGTCAGAGATTTTGATTACTTGGGGTTTTTTTCTGTATTTTTTTTAAGATGGTACATTACAAAAAAATTGTTTAGCAAATTTATTTAAAAAGTGGGAAGGATTTAAAAACAAAAACTGGAATAATGTTGAAAAGGATATTATGATTTTTATTTAAGACAATATAGGTTTTTCTTTTGTTTTTAAAGATTGAGCTAAACTCTTGAAGCACTTTACAGTTCTGGCTTATTAACACATCCTCAGTACCTTCAAAAATAACAGAAACACAAGGTTTGGAGAGCCTTTGGGGCTGATTTTATTTTTTATTTTGAGGAGCTTATCAGTATGCCAGCGAGTGTTTTCCAAATGAAGATGTTTCTGAAATAAATGTTTGTTTTCTAATAGCTCTGTTGTTATTCTCTTATTTTCTTCATCTTTCTGTTTAAAAAATCTAAGACTACTATAACTTTCTTCTCAGCTTTGACAGAAATTTGTTCAAATATTTATGTTTTGAATGTTGTTTGTGTAGCTGGTGTTACTGGAATTTTTCTTAGCAGTGGGAGAGGGAAAGTACTCCATGCTCTGTAGTATGTCTCCTTCATGTATCAGCTGTATATAATCACATATAAAGGCTTTAAGGCATTTTGTTCCATTTGAACATTAAATGTAACTTCTACAAATGTAAATGTTAAAAAATAATTTTAATGTCTTTTGTTACTTTAATGATTTGGTAATTTCTCAACACGATGACATACATTTTGATCAGTTGATCACTGGTATTTTGATTCTCATTTTTTAGTTTTGAATAATGCTGACATTTCCTGCTGGCTTTTTTTTTTTTTTTTAACAGAATAACACCTAATTTATAAATTAGAAGTAGTAATAAGATTACATTATGTCTAATTGCAATAATTCTGCATTCAAAAGCTTCTCTTCTTGTTTTGCTTATAGCTTTACATCCTTATTTTTATGATGATTTCTTAAAAGCATTTAAGTAATTAAATGAAACAAGTTACTACTTTCTAGCTCATGTTTAAACCTGAGAGAGAGGTTTCCTTTATTTCAACATCAATATCCTAATCACTTTATGACTTATCATGTATAATTTTCAGTTATTTTTGTAATATGTGTATATATACATAAATGTATGTATACATATATATATAGTATGTGTATGTAGATACATATACATACTGTGTATACACACACACACTCTGTTGTGTTTGGGTTTGCACTTCTTTACATTTTCTACAAAATTAATAGCAAAGAAACTCCACAGAGATGGTGTGTTAGGAGTGAAAATTGTTGTTTGCATAGCAATGTATTTCTATAAACACTGAGGGAAATTTATACTCTAAATCCCACACTGTAGAACGGTGCAAACTTGGGTGTCCAGATCTTTTTTTTTTTTTGACAGGTGACATACTGAATTTGTTTTCCAGATGAATATTTAAATTTTATATAACTGCTATGAATTATTAAAACAAAAAATGTTTGTGACTTGCTCTGTTATTCATGGTATGGATAAGAAGAAGAATAAACCTTGTACGGTCCTGTGTCGTTTCCCTATAATTGCAGGACTAGGCTCAGGGGCTTTACTTTTCTTCCCTAGCTTTTAAAAGATGGCAAAAATGTAAATAACAATTTCCAATCTCAGGCTGATTCTTTTCACGAAAGGCCTAAACGCTTTAGGAAATTATTGCACAATTATTCTCTGCTTCGGTGTCAAAAATCCGCCATAAGGGGTTAAGTCACTTCTTTGCCTTCTGGAACAAAACCTCCTTAGAAATTAATTTAAGTGGCCTTGTGAAACAAATGGAGCTGTGGCCTTTGGGCTCGCTTTCGGCTTGCGGGGAGCCCGGGGATGCTCCGCGGGTGTGGGTGCGCTGCGGGTGCTCCCCCGGAGCGGTCCGGCTGCCTGCGGGCTGCGCGCCCGTCCGAGCGGGAGGGCTCAAAAACGGGAGAGAGGGGAAAAAAGAACAAAACACCCAGCGGGGGGAAAACAGGGAAAAGCACGGCAGCACGCGCTCCCCGCTGCGCCCCGGCCCGGCCCTTCTCGCGCCCTGCCCTGCCCTGCCCTGCCCTGCCTGCCCCGGGGCCGCGGAGCGGGCGATGCCTTACCTGGGGCCGCCGCGCTCTCCGCCCCGCTCCGCCCCGCGCCCGCTACTCGGGGAGCGGGGCCGCCCAGCCTTCATCCGGTAACTCCTGGCAACCGCAGCCCATGGCAACGGCGGACGGGGAGACGGGGCGGGGGCGGCCGCCCGCGCTGCCGCAGCGCTCCCTCCCTCCCTCCCTCCATCCCTCCCTCCATCCCCCCTCCCCCCGCTCCCCCCCGCGCGGTCCGTGCCGCCCCCGCGGAGGGAGGGGCCCGCCCCCGCTCCGCGCCGGCCGCCAGGGGCGCTGTGCGCCAGCGGGAGCGCCGCCGCGTGGGGCGGGGCCGGGGCGGAGCGGGCGCGGCCCCGCGCCGGGAGCGCGCTCGGCGGGCGCGGCTCTTCGCGGGGGCGGCCGAGCGTTTTTGGGGTTATTTCTGGGTTTTCCTGCTCCCCGCACCGGCTCCCTCCATCCCTGAGCGCCTCCCGCAGCCGCGCAACTCCTCAGCCGGGCGAAGCGGGGAGGCGCGCACCGCGGCGGGGAAGGGCGCGGGCGGCGTAGCGGGGGTTGCACCTGCCGCCCCACAGAACAGCCCCGCCGCCCCTCACGCACCACCCCGCGGCTCCGCCGTATTTTGGAAGCACGCGTTACTATTTATTAATTAATTCCTTTATGTTTTAATACAAAAGCCATTAGGGCCCAGCGCAGAGCCCAGGAATGACATTTGCCGGGCTCGGTGGCAGGCGGGCTGCTCTTAAATGGAGGAGGCCTTTCTGCGGAACAGCAAGAGCCAAAAGGCCTTGTGTCACTCAGTTATGTAAGACACAATCTCCCCTGAAAATGCACAATGAATCGGGAAGGATTTATGTAATTAATTGACCAGTCTTAACCTGTTATCGTGATGTAAGGAATTTGGAACTCATTAATTTGAGCCCTGACAGATTTCATATTAGAGCTGGCAAATATGGATTGAGCCTCTTATTCTTGTAGCAGCTGGAATTTCCATGACAGTGAGGATTAGTGAAGAAGACCTATTGCTCAAGTCAAACTGCCTCTTTTGTAATCAGCAGCCCTGCTCTGCATTAAAGGGGTAATGGGAAAGAGGAAAAAAATACAGAGAGAGAAAAAAAGGAGAAATGTATTTATGTATGGAGCAAAGCAAGGGAGGGAGAAGAGGGATGTATCCTGGACAGCACAGGCATCAGAGTGGGGTTTTCCTAGCTCCATGGCAATGGAAATACCACATAGGCAGCCCTGGGGTGATGGGAAGTGCCTGGAGCACAGGTCTGTGCCATCACCATGGGCCTTGCTGCCTCTCTGCTGACCTTCAGGTGGACCCTGCCAGCAGCCTCTGAGCGCTTGGGGCCGCAGTGTCAGAGGGTCTGGAACAGGGTCTGGGCTGCCAAGAGCTGGAGGGACTTAGAAACAGGAGGGTTTGGGTCATGATCCTGGGGCAGGCAGGACTGGGAGGTAGCTGTCTCTCAGCCTGGGCTGTGACACCCTCCCTCATGGGAAAAAGGATGCTCAGGGTGGGTAAGAGCTAGATCCAAGGACAAGGACAGGCCTCCACACAGCCATGGCAGAGGTGTCTGCACATGATATGCCTCAACTTCCCCAGTACAAAGACAAGAAAGAGTCAGAAAAATCCCTTTGTCTGCTGCTTTGCAACAACCTCTCAGTTCGGTTTATCGAGGTGCCTTGGTGAGGAGTGCACTCATCCCGTTATCATTTCTTGGCATTCATGTGGTAGTAATAACATTGAGTGCAGTCTGTATGGAAACAGTCTAGGAACTTATATTTTCTATCCTGGCAACCTGTTAATGACTGCCCTGGTAATGAATACATACAGTTGTTAGCAATGACATTAAAAGGTTTTCATGAGGCCTCATCATATTTCTGCATGCTAAGTGTTTATCTACTCTTGTGATAAATGCCATGCAGAAATGGAGTGTTTTTCCTTTTCTCATTTTTTCCTTGCTTTATGCCATTTGGCAGTTGAACATTTCCCCTTCACAATTGCTTAGATCCACCATTTGCTGCTGTGAGAAGGGAAGAGTCGTAAAACAGGGGTATGGACAGTAAAACCATAATTGTTTGCAAAGACTGTAAAGTCAAATGCAGATTAGAAATAAAACACAGCTAATAAGACGTGTATGGCTCTTATCCTCTGGACATCTTTGACCATATACGTGTTGGCCTTGATGTCCATTAATGTGTAGGGATAATTAATGAAGCCTGGCACTAAAATGTATTCAGTCCTAAATTTAGGCAAATAATCTGGATCATAGCTTTGATCTTAATGTAAAAAAACAAAAACACAAAAGCCAAAAAAATCTGGCCAATATATTGCAATTGGATTGTTTTCCTTCAAAGAATATATTTTGTCTTACTATCTCCTGATACATTGAACAATCTTCACACGTCACCTAGCTCATATTTTCCCAAAGGTAGGGAATAATTATCGTTTATGACAGTACACCCAAGTCAACCATTGTCTCACTTTACTTTTCTGATGATCAGGAGCAGCAAATCACTCAGGTACTGCTGCAGCTATAGGTTTTGTCCAAATGTTCCTGTTGTTAAAATGTTGATCAGGCACATCTCATTTCCATGTTAAATGTGCCAGCATATGTCTGAGTTAAGAATTATTTCAAACAGCAATAAAAAACATTTTGAAGTTTAAATGGATACTGTGATTATAAGTATTTGCACGTTCTCTGGTTTCTTCCCATGGTTATATTTAAAATATGCATGAGTGGTAGAACTTTCCTGTGATACCCATGATTTTGAGTGCTTGCAAAATTGCAAAATTACTTCTAGTGTCTGCTCCTCTTTTTTTTTCTTTTTTTTTTGGCTTGTAGGTAAGAAAACAATCATCAGATGAGATTAATATTTTGTCAGATTCTTACTGAATCTACACTATTTTTATTATTTGATGGTTAATCAGATAGCAAGGAAAAAAAATTCTACAGAAAAAAAGCCCCACAGTTAAGCCTTCTGAACAAAAATATATTTGCTTCAGCTATTTTGTTATTTAGAACAGTGCCAGAGGGCTGGGTTCGTTTTTGTGCAAATGCTAAATGCAAATTTCACAGTAAAAGTGGTTAAGACGTATCAAGCACTGATTCAGTTGAAGTCAATGGTAAAAACTTTGTGCTGTTTTTGTGGGGGTTAAAAAATTCTGTTTTCTGAATGACACTGAGATTAAAAATGACATTCTTGTTGGAACCAATAGGTGGCCTTTTAGAATGTGCTGTGGCAAATTTTTTCCTAAAAACAGAAAAAATGTTTGCTTTGAAATAGAGAACATCCTAAAACTGTTGTTTTAAAATACAGAGATTTTTGTTTGTTTGTTTCTGAAAGACAACATATAGATGAACTTCTGGATTTATTTCATGTGTTTGGTGTACTCATCTTAAGTCATAGGTCTTCATAGGCTTATGGAATGGGTTGAGTTGGAAGGGACATTAAAGTTCCAAACCACCTGCCATGGGTCGGGACATCTCCCAATGGACCAGGTTGCTCAAAGGCCCTTCCAGCGTGGCCCTGAAAACTCCCACAAATGGGTTGTCAGCAACTTCCCTGGGCAACTTGTTCTAGTGTTTCACCAACCTCACAGTAAAGAATATCTTCCTAATACCTAATTTTAACCCACCCTCTTTCAGTTTAAAGCCATTTCCTTTTCCTATGGGATCAATAATAGTGATGATAAAGTGGACTGCAAAGTCTATCCTTTCCTTTTTCATGTTCATGCTTTCAAAATGCCATATATTTCCAGTTTCTAAGACCTCTCATAAGTTCTTATTTCCTGTTATTTCACAGTTAATGAAAACAGTTTCAAAAGAATGGTATCTTCTTGTGCTCCAGAAAGAGAGTACTTGTGATTTTTGAAGTCACTCCTCTAGTCAAGTGTCAGAAATCTTGTTTCTGTTTTATTTCCTATATAAGCAATGCATTCCTAAAAGTTTTATACAAGAAAAAGGTAGTCAGCAGACATAGGTGGCCCAGCCTCTTAAAAGCCTGGGTCAGATGAGGGTGTTAAAACACCTGAAAATGCAGTCCTGAGTTATCCATAACCCTCTTCACTTATGCCTGGATGAGTTATTTTAGCAGCTCATTCTTTGACCTATGCATTTCTGAACACGTGATTATTTTTTGGTTGGTTTTTGATAAATTTTGGGCTTGTGTTTTTATCCCTGTGTGTGGATAAAAACAGCCAGTGTAGGCTGAGAGCTGGGCAGGTCTCCTAGGAGAGAGGCACCACCCTATTCCTGCCTTGCCCCTGCAATCTACTTTCAGCATTTGCAGGTGGCCCCTATCTAAGAGCAGATTCAGAGTCCCAGGACCTGCTGGTTTGACCCAGTTCTTACTTTTCTTGAAGGCAATAGCTGTCAGGCAGTAACGTAGAACTTAGTCTGGACCCAGCACTCATCCCGTGAGATTGGGCTTTAATTGGAATCCTCAGTGTGGGACAGGAGTTCACCCACAATCTTCAGGGTTCCTGTGTTCCCATTTGTGTCTGCACAACACCTTTTACTTTTGATGGTCATTTGGGGGCTTTGTGTGTTTAATTACAAGACTGAGGCACTAAAAGTGTGGGGAAAACTTTTCTTAGAAGCTAATAATGATCTAGGGAGTTTGGTTCCTAAACAAATTAGTTACTCTGACTCACTCCCAGAAGGAGCTCATCTCTCCCCTGGTGTGTGACAGCCTTGGGAGACCTGGTCCTAGGACAGAAAAGTAATCCTATGAATGTCCATCTTGGCACATGCTTGTAGCCACAAGAAATAACTTTGTTGGAAGATTAACCTCTTTATATAAGATAGCTTCTTAATTTTTGGCAAGAAATGCCTTCTAAGTGCTGTTTATATGAATCTTCTCTTTTATTGCTATTTCCTGTTCTCTGAAAGGCTCAAGACTCTTACTCCTTCTAATGATCTGAGAGGAGGATTGGGAGCATTGGGAGAGGAGGTAGGATATGAGTGTCTGTCCATAAAAATGCTGCCAGTTTGGTCACACACAAAAAGAAGTCTGAAATTAAGTTTAGCTCCTGGTTGGTTTGAGATTTGCTGGGAAATCAACATCCACCTTGGCACCAGAGTCCACATATCATGGGCTGGATATAGGAAGTTAATAATTTGTCTGTGTTTATGATACAGCTTTCCTGTCCAGAGTCTCAGAGTCCTTTGTGATGAGGAATTAATTCAGCCTTACAATAAACAGGATCTACTTTTTTACAGCTGAGGAAGCTGAGGAACAGTGAGGTGACCACAGTGATGTACAGGGCATCTCTCTCAGATGAGGGTGGAGCCCAGCTGCTGGGCTCCACTGCATTACCTGCTGGGAGGGACAAAGTGCCATGCTCCTTGTGAAAATCTCACCCCAGCTGTCAGCACAAAGCACTCCAGAGAGGCAGCAGAGGGTCCCAGTTTTTGATGTTTGACTTGAAACACCTGAAAGGGATTTGCTTTTTGCTTCCCATCACCATGCACTCTGGTACTCGGAAACCAAACTCCCTCTGGCATCTACTGCATTTGTAAATTTTGGGCTAATTATCTTTTGGGTTGCAGCATTCATAACAGAGATTTATGTCTGTTTTGGAAAAGAGAGTTACTAACTCTTCTCACTAATTAAAAAAACAGGAAGTGAGAAGAGAGAGGTAATTAGGGTACCTTGTTTAGCTTGGTTAAATAAGCAGGACTGACAGGATTTTCTCTGAGGGACTTTGCAGAATGCTGTGTTCTTGTTGATATTCGATGGTGTTATCGTTGGAACTGGACTGAAGGAAGCAGAGCTGATGTTGACTAAAAGGTATAGGAAAGATTGATTTTGGCCAGATCTTTCAGTCTTTACTCATCCATCTATGACACTAGTTATTAAAACAATTTGGGACAGCTAGCATGAGTAAAGACCGTTGGTGTGAGTACTGCAAACTTCCTTTTCCAAAGTTATGTTGCCTGTTCAGCTGGCCTCCTCTCTATATTAATTTGCTGGTGGGATGTATGACCTGGCCTGTCATAAGTTCTCAAAAATTGACATAAAATGCAAGCACAATAGGTAAATATAATTTTCTAGATTACAATAACCCATGTATTTAATCCAAGTAGAACCTTTTAAGGTTCATATTGTGCTTTCTGACCAGAATTTTTTCTTGGGGTAGTGACAGAGACACTTCACCAGAAGGCTCTGCAAGCTTATCCTTAATTCTGTATTGTTTGTAGAAAGTGACGGTGACTTCTGAGCAGGAGGTGAAGACTGTGCCAAGGACAGGGTATTGTGCTGTTCCTGGAGCTTGACTGGCTCTTCCCTCCCACTTTGTTCCTTACTAATCACAGTGGCTTCCTACAACACATTTATCAGGGCAGGCCACTGCCTGTAAATGAGAGAGTTTTTGTCCTTTCCAAAAGCCAGAAGTACGATGTTATCTTTCCTCTTTCCCACAGAAGAGAGCCATTAGGAAATTCCTTGTTTTAGTTTGTCCCTCCTTGTTCCTGGATGATGTTGGAGCCATTGTAAAAAGATGAGGCTTATGTTTCCTTCTGAAGATGGCCAACTCATTGATGCTTTGGATTGATGAGTTGAATGTTCCCTGATGTATTGCATCCTGCAAGAAGTCTTCTGGCCTACTTCAGGGAGTAGGAGTCCAGAAGGAATTTTGCTGGTGTGAGAACTGAGTACTTGGTATTTTTCTTAGAAGACAGGACCCAAATTCCCCCGTGGGAACAACTCAAGAAGGAGACCTTCAGGATTTGCCCTTGTCAAGTGAATTGCTCTTCCTACAGAAGGTTCCTCTGGCAGTTTTCAGTTTCTCTGTCTGCCATAGCAGGGAGGACATGAAGGGGCCCTTGGCTAAAGCTCTCCTGACCCAACAAGGGCTGTGGTTAGTGTCAGGGATGTCAGCAGCAGGAGAGTCGCCTCTCTTGCTCATTCCCTGTGTTTTAATGTGGTTTTGCCCTGCCTAAATCTCCCCCCAGAAAATGGGGCTTTGGAACCTGCTGAGAAATGTATGCTGAACCTTGCCACTTGAATGCATGACGGTTTGCAGCTCCCCTGATAGATCTGAGAAGTTCAAGCTTCCCTCTCAGTTATGCAGGTACTGATACTGTGTGCATGCAGAAACTCTACAGACAGATAAAAGATTTTTCTTGTGAGTCACAGATTAAAAACCAAACCATCCTCACTTACAGAAGTCATCCCCTGGGGTCAGGAGAACCATTTGTGTTAGCGAGAGAGGTGAGACCTCCCAAGATGTGCCAAAATCATCCTGAGATGAAATTGCTCCACTCTTCCCGGGAGGGCCCACAGCATCTTGCAGGGTCAGCTCCATAAATTGTATGTTCTTCAGGGCAAGGACCTTGCCCTCCCATTTGTCTGGGAAGAATGTGTTCAGTGTGCCATACCACAAATAACAACTGCTTTGGCTGCTGGCTGGGCTTGGGATTATGAGTCAGTTCTCCCTCCTGATTAATTTCTTGTTCTGGGATACCAGCAGTGCAATTTTACTGGAGTATGTCAGCGCTGGTGTTAGTCAACCCTGCTCTTCCCTTGCTCACGGTGAGGCAACTGTCATCTCCTGTCTGCAGCGTACTTCAGAGCACTGAGGAAGAATATTAATAAGATTTCCAAAAGGCTTGCTGCCACTTTGGGTGGAAAGGTTTCCTGCAAAGAATGTGCAGCAAAACTCCCAGGAGACAGAGAGAAAACCCACGGAGAAGAGCTGGTGTCATCCAATTTCATTGTCTCTGTGTCACTGCAACATCCCTGTGACTAACACACTGCTCTGTGCTGCCCTAGCTTGTGCAGTTCAATGTAATTTCCTTGCTTGAACATCTTTATTTTAAAATTGCAACAAGGTATTAACTAGTTTCCCTATGCCTAACTGTTGGCTGTTTGCTGTTTAAATAACTGTCTCCTGTTCAGGTCAGCTAGATTTTTGCTTCTACCATTTGATTTTGCATCACATTAAAATAATAAAAAAAAAAAATCAACCAAAAAGCAACCTTGTATGTCATATTTCCATGCAGGTTAAGAGTTAGGATCTCACAAGTTCATATGACAAGGAAACCAGAAATACCCCTCATCAGTGAGTAACAAACACATGTAGCCTAGCAGTCAAGAAAAGAAGGACATAGGCATAGAGAAGCCAAATATTAGCTGATGAGGCCTGAGGTTTATTAGAAGTGTTTCTTTTGGGGGAACTGGCAGAAGTCAGTGTTACTATGAAATTTCTGGGAGCACCTTCTGAAAAGCAGTGGGCAGCCCTGTTGTGATTTCTTAGCTGTGTCTCACTTGCTGCCATTGCACCTCAGCTGGTGCTGGGAGGTCCCGAGTGTGGCTGTCTGGTGGGACACTCCGTGTGGTGATCCCACTGCCCCTTGCCAGGGGACACCTTCCTCTCCACGAGCAGCTCCAGCAGGGTGCAGCTCTGCCACAGGGTGTGCCTGCTATCAGCCATCAGGGGACAGGCTGCCTTTTCCAGGTCTGCTCCTGAGAACACCCCTGAAATGCAATCTGGGCATCCTCAGTATGTCTGTAGACATAAGCAGGGCTGTTTTCTAAATTAAGGGATAAAGTGCAGAGAAAGAAGGCTTTTAATGTAGGAAACCCCATAATGTTAGTCTTTGAAGAGCTCTCATTAGATGCTGGCAACCTTAAGCCAATCCAGCAGCTGCATTTGCAGGTCTTGACCTTTGTTATTTTTATCTCCTTTGGATTCAGGGAGACAACTCTTAAATGGAAATTGGAGTCTGAGCTGGCTCTGTGTTTTTAAGCAGATGTTCATCAGCTTGACCAACAGATTGACATACTTTGTATTGCTCATTTGTGCATCATGCAGATATATTTATGTAGTTGAGCAAGTGCAATACTTTAGAAAGTTTGGCTAATATATCAATTGCGTCATCCAGACATGAGTTTTAACATGGAGCAGTGATAATTGCTTTGTGTATTCAAATAATATATCCCTAACTACTGCAAAAGGTTTTATTTCATTTTGTTTTCAGATTGAAACCAGGAAGCTAAGGTACATGAGTTGGCCTGTTCTGAATCTTTGTCATCTTAGACAGCCCTGCTTATTGCCAGCTCATTTCACAGAGATCTATTTCAAATCAACTCATAAATTATTAATAGTACATGTGTAGGTCAGAGAGACGCTAACCCTGACAATCACACCCTAATATTCTCTCTTTAGCATCAGAAATAAGAAAGGAGATGTGAATAATCAATATTCAACAACCATGGTACATCTCATGCAGATATGGTATATGCACTTAGAAAAAAAAAAACCCACATCTTTGAAAAACCTGTCAGGCTGGCATTAATCTTGCATGATGAATAATGTGGCAATCTATGAATTTTTAACACCTTTAAAATGATAAAATTGTGGAATGTGATATCCAAAAGTAAATTTGTTCAAATTGGAGAATATTTTTGATCAAATGGAGATATTGAATAATGTGTAGAGAAATATTTAAACATCAATTTAAATTGCACAGCAGGCAAGACAGTTTGTACGGGTTTGTGACTGGGAGCAGCTTTCCGTCACAAATAATTCGCCTGCAGATTTAATTATAACTCAGAGCTTAAGCAGTAACTCTTCTGAGAAGAACCCTAACTCTGGAGGCCCTGGGCACTTCCTGGGGCTGTCTGGCAGTGCAGGAAAGGCCATATAGTTCCTTGCCTTGCCTGGTTCCTGTGCAATGCCCTCTACAGAAAACCCCACCAAACCCAGAGTAGGATGCT
The DNA here is from genome assembly GCA_030060385.1 of Muscicapa striata striata. Taxonomy (NCBI): domain Eukaryota; kingdom Metazoa; phylum Chordata; class Aves; order Passeriformes; family Muscicapidae; genus Muscicapa; species Muscicapa striata. The sequence goes on along the minus strand of JAREIS010000041.1, from coordinate 1,022,562 downwards.
TGCAGAAAGGATGTAACACAGCAGCAGAAAGGGGCAGGAGCAGAATTTCATCTTTTATTTGCAGCAGGGCTTCCCAGTGAACAGGATCAGGCCCTTGCTCAGCTGTTTTTGCTTGGTGGGAGAGGGCAAGCTCGGGTTTTCAGTCTGGAAAAAAATGAACCACTAATATATAGGAAATAATGGGATGGATGCTGTCCTGCTTGAAGTTCAGTACAAATTTGTTGTTGACATTCATGGGGACAGGATCAGACTTTGCGTTGAAGTCACCTCCCTCTGACAAACTGCCTGACAATTATTAAACCAAAATGCTTCATTTAGAAACTGTCAAAAGGGAATTACTAACCTTTTATACTTATTAAAATTGCTATATGTGTTCCTGTAAAGGGACTAGAGAGCAGCTGGACATTTTAATTTTCACTCTGTGCAAAATAAAAATGACACTCAAGAACTTTACCTATTTTTTTAATTCTTCTAATGAAAGCATTTTGTTTTATTCCATTTTTATTGAACAGAAAATAAAATGTGTTTGTTTCCCCAGATTTGAGGAGAATTAACATGTATCTGATTGTTAATATTTGATCCTTCTTTAATTATTTATGGTATCAAGGAATGAATCTGTCAAGTAAATAATGAAATGCGTACATGCAGCATATGTAATTAGGTTAGGTGCATAAATCCAAAGTGTTCACTTTATAGTTGTCAGTGCAAAATTTATTAATAATGAGAAATGCTAAGTGAAGAAAATTCCTAACAGTCTACTCATTAGTGTAGGTTAGAGCAGTTGCTGAAAAGGAAAGTTAGCATTCCTCTCCTACTGTATTTCATCATTTCAGGATGTTAGTAAATCATTACATATTTTCCTCATCTCTGTTTTAAATGCATAATAAGAGCAGTCTTTAAGTTGTGCTGGGAAGGTGCATTTTGTCATCACTGCAAACAGACAGCTATCAAAGTAGAGAGGTTTTGTAGCTTTGTGTAGTTTGAAGCCAATATTTTATCCCACTCTTGCTTTCCTTAGGACAAAGGAGTTCCCAAGTGTTTAAAAGGGATGAACTGGTCTGTATTTATCCCTGGAATTTTAGGACTGAAGGTGATGAATGAGGCACAGGCTTCAAGCACAAATGTGACTGTATGTTTGTCAGGGAGGTAGGACACAGGCAGCACAAAATGATGGGTGGTGCAGTCTGTGTTTGCTCGTGTTGTGTGTCATGTCCTGCTCTAGCAGAAGTCACACAGACAATCTTCACACAATGCATGTCTGCCTAGGGCATACATGTATTAGAAAAGCTCAACTTATAGAGGTCCAAGTTTATAGCCAGGTGTAACAACCACAAGACATCTATTTTGAGTGGAGCAGTGCATCTGAGTACTACTTGGGCTATGGGTGAGTTGGTCCACACAAACAGAAACCAATGTATTGTCGAGAGTGGCAACCTGAGTGAGGAGTTATGTGGCTGTGCCTGGACCCAGAAGTATATATGCCAGACTAATAGGCTTTAAAAGTGGGGCTATGTCCCAATTCACTCTTACCACTCCTTCACCTTAGCTTGCTATCAAGTTGTTTCTGCTTTTAGCAAATTAAGGCAAAAATGGTTCTAGTTAATAAAAAACAAAACAAAATTACTCTGTGAGTTTAGGCCTTCTGGGGTCTGAGAAGAATGTGTGAGAGAGATGAAACACCTGTTTGAGACAGAGAAGTGTTGTTGTGGGACCACAAAAAATCTTTCTCAATCCCAAAAGATATTTTTCAAAGCTCGCTCTCTGAAAGAAGATTTGATTGCTAAAAGCATATTTAAAACAATATTTCAGTATCATTTTGAAGCTTATCATTATCACAAGCACTTCATGGGCTAATTCTCTATATCCAAGGATAGGCATTCACCCCAGCTCACTTTTGCTGTGAAAATTAGATATCTAGTCTGAATTAGTCATCTGGGTTCCATTCACAGTCATTGAGATTCATCCCAGCCTGAAACTGGTGCTCGAGGCTAAGCCTAAGTTACAGGAGGTGAATCACTCTCTGGAGATGCTGGCTGTCTTCTTGGGATGCAGAAAACTGATACTGGAAGCCTAACTTTTAGTCTGCTAAATGACATGAGCTGAATCCCACACTATGCATCTGGATCTGACTTCTACTGAGGATCTTTAAGGGAAGGTCATCAAATGATGACCCTATGGTAGCTGAAGCTCTGGGAGACTGACCACACAAACATAGCAAGCTGCTTATGCTGCCTGTGCCTTATTTTTCCAAAGCATTAAAATAAAGAGGACTGGATTTGCTGATCAGCAGAGGCTGACCTAAGCCTGGGCTGTCACTGAGAGCCCCCAGCCTGAAGCTGCATAGCTATATCCATATCCCTCACTTCTGCTGGCCTCAGCATCCACACAGCGCAGCAGGCAGCTGCTTTGAGAGCTGATTTGGCTGAGCACAAGTCTTTGGGGGTGTCACAGTGTAACTTTTCATTTTTAGAGATCTAGCTGACCATGCAGCCCCACAGTCACTAGTGCTGGCACAAGGGAGAAAGATGGGAAGGCAGCGATTGCCGACGTTGTGAGGTGGCAGGGTTGCTGCTGCTGGTGGCGGTGCAAAATTAAACAGATTGTGGAATTGAACCCGGAGCAAAAGGATGCTGACACCCATTCATTAAATTTTGTATCCTGCTGTTAGATTTTAATCACAACATTTTGGATCAGAATCACAAATCCTCTTATTTGCCATGAGAACGTCTTTCGAGCTTAACATTTTTATGCTCCATATAGGATGCAACAATATTCATCTCTGCTAGCCAAGCTTAGAAATGCATTAAACTGTCCAACCAGAAAATCAGGAACAGGCATTTAGTGATGCAAAATGGTCATTCTGCAACCTAATGCCTAAGGGACAGATCAGTCATCACAGCCTCCCACTTCTGCCTGAAAAGACCAATTAGGTGACTCTGTCTATTCAACTATCAATACAGGATTGTTCCCAACAGTATATTCCCCTGTGCTTTACCCACTCTAATTTTAAATTACTCAAGTGCCAAGACTTCTATCACATCCCTGGGGTGACCATTGCACAATTGAAAGCCTCACTGTGAGGAAATGTTTCCTGATATTCTGCCACAATTTTCCTATGCTTAGACTCATGCCTTTTTACATAGTTACATGTTCCTGAACAGCTCTACCTTCTGTTATAGCCACATCATTGTAAAACATAATGAGTTACCGCCACTCCCCCTTGCTCTTTTTTTTGTTTGTTTGTTTGTTTTTGTTTAATGATTCCTAGGCAGTAAACACATAAAAAAAAGTCAATTATTTCAGCCACAGATTATCGTTATTGGTGGTGTGCCAGTGCTGATGTGCCCTGATCATTCCGCATTGAACAAAGTTGCTCCAAGAGGAAAAGTTTTCAGCACACATCCTTTGAGGAAGGATGATAATGGTTGAACAAAAGAAAGTCTGGGAGAAAAGCCCCACCAACTTTTCAGGTGCTATGTACTACTGTGGAAAGAGGAGTTTGCTACTCACACATGAGAGTCCCCTAAGAATAAATAATTAGGATAAAGCTCTTTACAAGAAGAGCTTAAGGCTTGCTCTCTGTTTCCAGGTTTTGGTAGGTTGGTAAGTACTAGAGCCCAGTGTGTAGTGACTAGTTCAGGCAAGAGGCAGCAGAACTGTGCTGCAATCCAGTGCTCTCAGGCACTCTCAGGTGCCCCTGCTTCACGAAATAAGGCTTGGATGCATTCTGTACAGCAGGAAAATACTTATCTCCAAAAATCTTGGGCAAGTGAATGGCAGTCCTCCTCCTAAATAGTCTCTTCATGCTCAGTAAAGGGGTGATGATATTATATTCCTGCTCCTTTCATCTAACCAGCACCAACCTGAATTTTGGGTCAGGTACATTCAGAATGATCTTTCCCAAAGTCGTTGCAGGACCTTTCAGCCTGCTTTAGGTAGGATTTCTTTCTGAATTTTTCCCCCACACAGCCAGTATCGTATAGTCAAACCGTTCATCTGTTTTATCAGACAAGCAGAACTGGGAGTCTGATATCTTTTAAAAAAAGATACAGTTCTCTGATTAACTGAAGAGTAATAGCATGAAATTCTAGTCTCCAATAAGTAACATATTGATGCTTATGTCTAATTTAATCAGCATCAGGGGGGACGGGGCTACCCATTCCTTCACCATCAGTTATACAGCAGTTCAAGGTGATAAATCCTATCTACAGAATGATATTCCGTCGACATTTCTATAATATTAATTAGATCACTGTGTCAGGCTGTAGGAAATTTGCTTAACATTCATTAGAAATTTCTTATAGATAGATAGACATCCCTCCCTCCTTCTCCCCTTGCTTTCTTTCTTCTGTGATTGACAGATGAGGTCAAGCTGGAGACAGCCCCCCTTCTCTCCCCGTGCCTGAAGAGCCAGGTCATCGGACTCCATAATGCATGGGGAGTGGGAGGGGAGGATTATGCCTTGAAGAGATATCCTATTAAATTGGACAAAAGCTCATCTGCCTCCAGGCTCCATCGCCAGGTCTTCTCAGCCTGCAGCCAGCACGCAGAACGCAGGCGAGTGTACAACGCAAAAGCCATTTGCATTACCCTGCAGTCATTTTTATATGTGGAGGTAATGAAGTTGTCAGCGGAGCCTCGAGTGTGGCAGAGCCTGATATTCAAATAGACCTGCCAGCTCTCCCCTCTCCTCACCACCGCCCTCTGCTCCCCGCTCTCCCCCCATCCCCACAGCTGATCTACCGACTGCCTGGATTACTGCTTCGCTGCTTCCCTGGCTCTGGCTGTGCTTGCACTCTTGCCCCTGTCAAGCGCTTTTGTTTCCAAGTCAGGGAGCAGGCAGCCTCAGCCTGGCTGCACTCCCCTGCCCACCCTCCACACCCGCACTGCCCACGCACACAGGATGTCACGGGCTACCAAAGTGCTTGGACAGTCACGCCACAACCCTGCCTGGCTTGATCCAGGCCATGATCCTGACAGGCTTGCAGGGAAAGCTCCCAAGACACCACATTAATCCCAGGTTGAACGTCTGGGACACTTTGTTGTGGTCAAACAGAAGAGAAGGGTTTCACATTTCTGATTTCCAAAGTGAGGTGGCATGTCCATGCTTGGTGTGCCTACCATGCCATTTTGCTGTGGAGCAGCAGAACGTGGTGCAAATCATGTGTGCATCTGGGAGAGAGGCCGCAACCAAGTGGTACCCAGCACTCATGTTCACCAGTATCCAGGGGATGCTGGCAAAGGGCATTGCAGAAATACCTTGTCTCCATAAAAAGAACCACAGGATCATAAATAACAAGGCAGTCAGCACTGGCCTTTGGTAAATTTTACATCCATTTTAGGAGGAAAAGAATTTTAAAATTCCCTGTAGTAAAGCTGCCTGGTAAGCAAAAGGTCTGAATCAACCCCATTAGCCTTGGAAACTAGCTTTTACTAAATATGGGGCTAGTCTGTCAGCTGGTGTTAATTGGCGCAAACCTACTGAAGTCAATGGAATGACAGTGATTTATACCAGGATGAAGACTTGGGGGATGGATACTTAACAGGAGGGCTGTCTTTTCTCTGTTTCCAGTAAGTGGACCCACTTGTGGTCACAAATCATAGCTTCTAGGCTTGATGGGCATATGTCACTAGGTAGATAGGCATCTTTGCAGGCTGTCAAATACACACTGCGAAACGAAGAACCATTAAAAAAAATTCATCACCCTGGCAAATATTTAGCTGCCTCAATAGTCTCATTTTTGGATCAGCAACTCATTCATTATATGCAGAAAAGGATACTTTCGGTGCTCTTATGAAAATGATCAATGATCCTTTAGCACAGAAGGCCCCTGGGATTAATTTATTTTGTAAGCAGCGTGCTAAAAAGACTGGTTCAAGCATTTTTTAAAAACTTACAGGAGGGTCAAAACCACAGAGGTTTCAGCAGCAGCATTTTTTGGCCTTTGTTCTTACACTGAGATTTTGAAAGATTCCCTGGAACCACAGCAAGCTACAAATTTTCATGGCATGATACATCATTGTGCCACTGGAATTCATATGCCTTCAGGAGCTCCTTTTGGAGAACCCAAAATTTATTTAAGAAAGTGAACTTTATGTTTACAGTACAACAGTTAGCCTACAAGAATTTCCAGTATACAGGGCTACTCTAAATGCACCAACCTGCAGATTAAAGGCTCCCTGAGTATAAATTGGCATGATGCACTGTAAATGATTCACAAATGGAGGAGTCCCTAGGTGTGCATTGACTCGCTACACCATAACGTCTCCTACAGAGATTTTACAGCATCCTATGCCAATGATCCATGGATTAAGGGCTCCCTAAGTGCACATTGACACGATAGACTGGAGCTGTTTTGGTCTATCGTGTCAATGATCCGGTGATAATGACAGTGTCTTGTGCAGATCCACTGAGACCAGAGTTGTTGTGGTTCCTAACGGAAAAGCTAAAATTGTCCCACTTAAATCATATTGACTATTTTGGGTGCTACAGGAACATGGATGAAGTTTTCACAGTGTTCTTCATATCAGTTGAAGAATGTCTTCAATGGTGCAGTCTGGGTGGCTTCTGGTTGTGTTTGTGCATGCATATGCTGGTTCATATAAAAAAACATGGACAAGTGCACTCATACATTTTATATGCATAAATCTTTCTTCATAGAGAGGCAGACTGCCACACTAAAATTTTGTCACTGTCATTGAGGGTACCAAGACTCAAACTGAGGAGAGTCGGTCTAGGTACAGACTGACTTCCTATGCAAAAGAACATAGTTCTCCTACTACAGAGCAGGATGGGGAGGGGAAATAAGAACCCAAACCATGATAATGCCTAGTTATTCTGTTTAGTTGCTTCTCAGAAAATGCCTCTCCAACATTTGTAGACCTCCCCTTGCACAAATGGGAATATTGATAAGTAACAAGTTTAATGTGGTAAACCTGTGACTATAGTGCAGGCATGACCAAAACACAGCCTTTTCTAATATGCCTCAAACCCAACAGCAGTGGTTTAACATGTTGAAAATAATATTGTCTAGTCCTTGCACTGTTTCTGTGGAGACAGGAGAGAAGAAGTCAGGAAGAGAGAGATAGGTAAGAAGAGAGTGTTAGCAAGTGTTTGTCATCCAGAAATTGACTGGCATTTGCAGCATCCTGGGTCAGCGTTTTCACCTTCCGCTACTCAAGTTTAGAATTGCTGTGCTGGAGAAAAAGTTAAGATGTCAAAAAATCAGGTTGCAAATGAAACAGCAGGAGAGGCAGAGTCAAAAAAACATTTTAAACCCCAATTTTGGAGGATTGAAACAAAAATGTAAAATTTTAAACATACAATTAAAACTGGAGTTTCACCAACCTCCACAGAGCTATCTCTGAAGAAATTCATAATACCCTGAATACGTTTAATTGAAAGAAGGGAGAAAGTCTTTGACTGTGATTACAATATAAACAAATACATTATACATTGACAACTGGATTATTTGATGAAATGCTGCTTATAGATGCATTATATTGGCTTTTCAGGTCCACTGACATTCATTATAGAAATTTCCATTGTAATATACCATTTTCTGAAATATTTAAATTGCTTGACTCCTGACAGTCAGGAGAAAAGATACTTATTAAGAATTTTAAGAGTATTTCCATCTTCTGCATAATTTTACCTTCACAGAAAGTGAAGTCTGACCTCCATTTTATCTTTAGAAGTAAAATACACACTACTGAGAAAACTGAGAAAAAATACCTGAAGAAAACTGAGAAAAGTTCAGAGGTCATCACTGATGTTTGGTAGCTTAAATTGCAAATAGCTTTCACTGTTCCTGAAATTACAAATTTCATTAAGTTACCATTTAATGGAAGGTATCACTTTATTTATAGCATACATACACCTACTTTAATAATGTTTAAGAGGATGAATTGCTTCATTTCATAATGTATGAGGTAAAAGTTTCCCCTCCCAGGATATTGCTAGCAGATTTTCAGGAGTCAACAACTCCAGTCTCCCCATTCCTAGAAGTTCCCTTTCCATGAAGGTCTTACAATTTTTGATGACAGGTGTGGAGATTTTGAGAAACAGACATTATTTTGAAATGGTTAATTTCAAGTAATACAGAACAGAAAAGGTTATAATCAGTTGTTCAACCAACCTCTCTCTCTGCCATAGAAAATCAGCCTGTAGATGTTATTTAGTGCTAAGGTAGTGACAACTGAGACCCCAGTTTGGACAGTAAAGTAAAGATGCAGTAGGAAATCAGCATTTTGGGTGATCTGTTCTGGGCTGGAGGCTGGCACTCCACACAGTTTGCAGAAGGCAGAAGTAGAGGGGACACTTCCTAAAGAAGTACTGGGAATACAGAAGAATCATGTAGTCTTCAAAAATGGAAATACATCTTTGAAAATGCTCTTCATAAGACCTATCTTTGACTTCTTCACTACCTCCACACAGAGGTTTAAGAAGCCCATCTCAGCTGACAGCTGATAAGTATGCTGATGTTCAGGGATCCCAAATACTGGGGTGATGTCTTGCTGCATCTAAGGAGAAATCATGGGACTTGATTCCAGGTGAGACAAACCATGACTTTCTTTAGCACTAGCAAACATCCCTAGCAAACTCTGTATGTATATATGCTCTGGATTCACCCGTTTTGATAAAGACTTTTTCTTCTCAAGAACATTATTTCCACAAATCTTGCTCCATTTTTAGCCAATCTTCCTCTATACCCCTTTGCTTGTAAATATGTGCATCAGGAAATTGCAGTATCAAAAAAAAAAAAAAATACTGCCCTCAGTATTTACTACTTAAAAAGTAATTGTATAATTGTTTTGATAAGCTAAGAATGAGCCTTTTGCATACCTTGCTCTGAGGCACTTTTGCCAGTCCTTGGTGTATACAGAAATGAACTAAAAATTTCACCCAGGCTGACTAAACTACAAGGCATCATTATAGTTCAGGGGGCCAAGGTAAAGAACAACAAATGGTACCTGTTTCAGGTAGGCAGAAGGAAGACACATGGTACCTGCTTGCTTTCCACACTGATCTGCTGTGGCCCTAACCTTCTGCCATAGTCCAGAGAGTTTGTTCTCAGTGAGAGATGTGTGAATACACACACACAGTTTTACAGCAAATTCCTGTTTTTCTGAGAATGTTCCACACATAGATGTTTGGTATGCTTTCAGTAGTACCATATAATGTCTGAACAGGGCTGAATCTCTCCTCATCAGTAGCAGCAGGATACCCTGGGGACAGTCACTATCTATCACCTGCTGAGGTTGCTCCTAGATATACTGCAAACTTCAGCCAATTTGAGAGAGAATACTGCTTTTCTTTGCAATATGAATGGAAAATGATGCAGAAGGGTAAAACCTAACTTGGGTCTGATGCATTCAGAAGTTGAAAGGCTGGAATAATAATTATATTATCCCTTCTTGAGAAACCTAACCAATGCCAGTTACTACTGTGCTCAAAATCATGCTGCAAATTAGACCCCCAACTCTCAACTTCTTAAAGAATAAAAGAATATGGCCACAGTCCTAATATATTTGGAGGAATGGAAAATCTAGGCAGGAAACAGACAGAGAAATGAAGGGAAAAGGAAAAGTTCTTGGTTGATTTCAGCTTGGTAATCATGATATAACTGGATCTGAGAGAGTCAGGTCAGGAAAGGATCTGAGGCTCATTTTTCCACAGAAGTGAGGAAGAAGAAAGGGAAAAGATTGGGCAGTAAGGAAAGAATGTAAGAAATCCATCTGTGTCTCAGAGGTGCTTTTTTTTTCCCTCAGATGGTAAAACCCACTTTTCAGTGGGTATCTGGAAAGAAGAGCTCCCTGGGATCTGGGGACCCCTTCTGACACACTCTGGGATAAAGGTGCATGAGATTTGTGTGAGGATGGATGGGGTGAAACTCAGTTATCTATACATGGTTGCCCCCTCCCAGTGGACATGTCCTTAGCCACTTCAGGGGTCTGTTCAGACTGGGTGGGGTGACACAGGATCTGTGGGAGATCTGTGCCCATCCATAGTGGCAGCTGAAGCCAATCCCAGCTGTCCAAGGGCATCTCAGGGGACATCAGTCCCCTTGTCTAGGTAACAGATTCAGTCCCATAAAAAATGCAGATCCTGTTGCAAAACTGGTGCTTTGCATGTGCAATTTATAAGTGTCCTGAGAACCTTAAGTCCTGTGCACATGCCTGAGATAAATATACCCTGAAAAATACTCTTTTTTTTTTTTTTTTTTTTTTTAAACTTCTAAATATTGACGTTTGTACCCTTAGTATTTGATTTTGAGATGAAAGGAACCTGTCTTCTTTATACAGATGAAAAGTACACTAAACTTTTCCTTTATGAAAGATCTTTCAAACATTAGCTGAATAATATTTGCCCATTTGACCATCTGAGTAATTACTTTAGAATGTCCTCTCCTGTACTGCTTTGCTAGCAGTCAGGCTTCTGTAATAAAATATTATGTTCAAAATATATTTTAGAAGAAAGGTATATAATCCTATTAATGGATTTCTTTAAATTCTCTATATGTGTTTTGCAATGAAATAAGCATATCTGTAGTAATATCTGAAGTTCTGCTTCAGGATTTATGCACTGTTAATGGATGAAGATTATTTCTTTGGATAATATAAATATCCCAAAGATTTAATGAAGCCATAAAGACATTCATTAGACTTCTGTAATTAGAATTATAGCTACAAAGGCTTCAGAGTGCTAAATATACATGCACTATTTACTTATTTCAAGCTTTCAGTAAACAGCTTTCATCCAGGGGAAGAACTCAGAGCTGCAGAGGAGGAATTCACCTCCAAACTGGTTAGAGGGGTCTGAGTGTCAAACTGGGCAAATAACCCATGAAACTACATTTTTGGAGACCAGCTCCTCTAGACTCTCTGCAACCTTCCAAGGTCCTCTCTTTGGGAGCTGCTGTGGAGTGTGCCTCAACTAAATGTCACCTCCAGCTTGCCACGAAGTCTCAGATAGCTCCCTCATTTCTCAGCCTGGTGTTTTCTTCATGTCAGATGGGGATATGTTTTGGAAATTACTTGGAGGCCTTGCACAACCATGTGTGTGAATGTTGGGGCTGAATCTGGCCCTGACTGCTCACTGTAAGTGGAGCAAGTTAACGCTTTTTAATGTCACAAATCCAGTTATTTCTCCAGTTCTGGGTTTGCTCAGGCCACTTCACTCTCATGCAAATGTTTTCTCTGTTTTCTATGCAAAGAACAGCAAGACACAGAGCCCAGTGATGATGTCTCAGAATCCAATCAGAAAACCTGCATAAAGATGAAAGGTCTTACCAACGAGAAGTGAGCTTGCTAAACTACACCTTTCAATGAATTCAGACAAAACTGAAAAATGTTGTTGATATCAGATCCTTAGGCTGATTACTGAAGCGTTCGATTTTTCAGCATGTCAATTCATCACTGTCTACCTGGTTATATTTAACACTTTCTCCTGTTTCCATCCTGCCTGCTGAGATAGGCAATCTCTGTCACACGGTATCTGCTTCACCAGAAGGTCAATAGACCATTGTGGAGGCCCATGAGTCCTGTTCCCAAGTCACCTTGATTGTCTTCACGATATTGCTGACAGCAGGTGGAGCTTCCATGTCTTGTGGCATCTAAAATATTAATGAGATTAGACCTTGCATCCTTCAAACAGGTTAGTGATTCCTTTTCAGTGCTTTGCAATTATGCATCCAGTCCATGGAATGCAAAACCTCTGCACCGATGGTTGCTGGCCGGTGCTGTATTGCCAAAATTGGTTACACCAGTGTTCATTTTCTTTGAGAAAGTGCCTCTTTGCATTTTAAACAAGCCATAAGCTCAAAATTTTTGTGGAAGATAGTAAGCTTTGGGTAACTCAGCCTGGAGCTAAGAGGTTTGGATGTACATACAGAGTTTATGTTTGGCTACAGCTTATTAGTCCTGGCCAAATTATGCAAAATATACATAAGGAAATGGTGGGTCACAACTTCTGTGTACATCAATCTGCTTTTGGGGTTATTTGGGAGGAGTTCTTAGGCTCCCACAACTCAAGCCTGACAGAGGCTACCTGTGGTACCAGAACTGGTGTGGGACTGATGAGAACTAAACAACCTTCTCTTCTGCTATTTCATTGTCAGCAAGGGACAGAGCAGCTGCACAACCTATTAGGCTGCCTCCCTGTTTCTGTCAGACTATCCCTCATTATGTACCTGGATCCTGGATGCATATATAATGTATATACAACATGTATAATGAGTATACAGCTCTTAAGATCATCTTATAAATCAGTTGTTGACTGATTAAAAGGCATTTATTGTTAGAACTTGCTGACAGTTTAGCTCAAAGTGGCTTTTCTGATTCTTGAACAGGGATTGCTTTTCCAGTGTGAGTCCTAAACCAGACTCTGAATCTGGAACATTATAGATGTTAGGGAAATAACTTTTTGATATTTGGCTTCTTCCCTTTGTAAAATGGCAATCGCACAACTTGCATAGCTTTGTAAAGAGCTTTGAGATCTAGGGCTGAGACACAGTATAGGCATTCTAAGCATGATTTATTTCCTTGCTGGGCCTATCCCTAAGTGGCTCATTGAAGAAACAACATTTATAAATATGCATAACTTCCTGCTATAGAATTTTTCCTATTCTTTTCAGAATATACAGGCTAAGCTGTTATTATTCACTTTTCCATTTTTAGAATCAACGATTAAATTGCACCACACTGCTGTGTTGTAGCAATTAAAATAACTACTGTCTATTTGGCAGTTCTTTAATGGGAAATGAAATTCACTTTTAGGCATATATCATGGTAATACATATATCATATGGTATACAATTTAGATCATTTTCAAGCACAGTAGCAGGATTAGTTCTTATTCCCTACCTAACCATCGTTACAAGCATCAATTTTGTTAATTAAGAATTTTAAGCCCTGTGAATTTATAGTACAATTATGTTTTACTTCATAAGTAGGTCTTTACCCCTCTACGACTATTAACAAAATGTCCACTTATATTATTTGCTGGTGATTTCAAAGGCTTATGAAATTTCTGATGAAGATTTACCCTTTTGTCTAAGCTTTTCTCACTGTGTGTCAGTTGTTTGTCAGCAAAACATAACAGTGAAGACTTTTGACTTAAATCCTTTTTTTTTTTTTTTAAAGAAAAGCCAATTCATCAGGTAAGAAAGACTGCTGCTTGCACTCTCAAGTCCTGCCAAAGACAAATGGCTGTAAAAATTTAAAATCAATCATTAACAGATTAGCTGTTGGTCCAAAGTAAATAGCAATCAGCTTATTAGGCATCAGGCAGAGTGAGATAAAGGGGAAGAGTTATTGAAAATGAGGATGTTTGCTGGGCCTGTGCTGATGGAGCAGAACAGGGAAAGGCTGTTTCTTTGTTGCTCTAATTACAAATGGAAAATAACCTACAGTGCTGAACAAGTTGAGCTCCCTAGCTGAATTGAATGGAGCGTAGTGCTTATGTTCTACGTCATGGCTTGATTTATCTTGATTATCAGTAGTTTGCACTACTTCTTCCCTCCCCAAAATGCTCTGTTTGGCTTTCTCTAATATCAAAGTAAATCAATTTTTGGCTCTGCAAAGAACGGGATGTTGTGGGGAGAGTTGCCACAAGAGAAATGCCCTTCTCATCCAAAAATATCATTTCCATACAGGAAATTCCTCTCATATGATGGAATTTTGTTTGTGACAGGGTTGCATTATGGTAGAGTCAGACAGATTGCTGGGACTAAATCACAGCAGGCTTTGTGCCATGGTGACACTGTGAAATTCTGCAGAGCAGATAAATTCAGAAAAAGGCGGATGTTGTAAGAGGAAATGGAGAGAGAGAAGGAATGGAGGGTCAAAAAGGCTGAGAAAACAGAAACAATAGAAGGTGGGTAGGAAACAAAGCTGAGGGGAAAGAAGACTCTCAACTATTGTTGAGAGTAAAATGACATGAGGAAGCAGAAAATTTGAAGTAGGAAGGAGAAGGAAATGGCTACAAGTTAAAGTCAATGACAAAACTCCCTTTCATCATATAAACACTGAAGTGTTTACATAGAGAGAAACTGACCATTAGAATGATTTACAGGGAGTGGAGGCCATTTCCCCATGGCTGAGCATGTGAAATCCAGACTAAGATGTTTTTCTAACAAAATAGGATACCTGTATTCAATGTTTTGTGCAGAGTGAATTGAAAGGTCTTTTTGTGAAAAAATCTGGAAATGGCACTTTTCTATGAATGATGTGATTCCATATGTTAAACTTGTGAATCCTCAGACAGTACATGACTGAAGGTAACCTCAGACAAATTGCTGCTCACCAGCCTGGTGTAAGCTGTGGTCCCTTGTACCCTGGGCATGAGGTTACACACTGCTGCCTCCTCCTCTCTGGCACCCACACTGTGTGACTGACCTCTGCCTCTTGACTGCATGGATGCAATGCAGTGCCAGTGCCAGCTTCAGTCCTGTCAGCTAAACTGGCAGCACCTCAGCCAGCTTCATTTCAGCAGCTGACCCTTCATCCAAGCCCCAGTTCAGTTTTACCCTTCCCAGTTACATGTTTGGGGCCACTGCTCAGCCCTGGAAGAAGAGGGAGGCTCTGCTAAACCGTGCTGGCACTGGGATGTTTCTCACCCTCGTGCAGGGCTGTAGTAGTGCTACAACAACATATACTCAGCCAGGGCTCTTCTACCATGTGCAGAGACCAGACACAAAAAAGTGAGGATCCTTTTTGCAGAAAAAGAAAATAAGACCAAATGAGTAAGCTTCCATGCGATCTTAGTTCCTTTTCCTTAGGAAAATATATGTAGGACCTGACAGAAGAAAAACTTCTGGTATTCTTTAAAATTTTCCATTAAATAGGTGTGGAAAAACAGGAGAGGAGGTATTTCTTTTCCACCTTTTATATTTATGGTTTTTTGCTTTTTGCACTGCTTCTTATGTATCAAAAACCAAAGGGTCTATCTTCTGTTCATTTCTGCTGCTTTTGCTTTGATACTTTACCGTCAAGGATACCCAAGCAAAAGTCATAAAATTACATAAATATGATTTCAACAGAAAGGAAAAAGTGAAAAACACATCCTAACAATTATTTGCCAATGTTTCCACAGAGAAGATCAGTCTACTGGCAAAGTAGCAGAGGCCTCTTTTTCACGTGCTGAACTGGCTGAATAAGTTACACAGAACAAAAAATTACTTTTCTGACTGCAAATCACGGAGTCCTGGGACACCAGCCCACACCTGGGGGTGACAGAGCTGTGGCAGTCTGTCATCCTCGAGCTCTTTCTCCATGCACCAAGGAGCAGAGGGGTGGTGCTGCTTTCTGTCTACAGCAGGATTTTTTAAAAACTATTTGCCATGGACAGAAGGCCAGCGTGGGGAGAATACAGGGACACTGGTGCAATGCTATAGACATTGATCCTACCAGAAATAAGAGCAAATTGACTTGCAATATGAATGGTGGTGTTGCAAATATAGAGGGAGGGACATTTTTCAGTGTCATCTTCAGCCTAAAAGAGGGCTCCGTGCATATTACTCAAGTGAAAGGAGATTGTAGTGTTGTCTAGGGGTTGCATATGTCAAGACAGATTCTTGTCTTCTTCCTTTTCCTACGTATTGGTGTCCTCCAGTCTGCTGGAAGCTGTGCAGTGAATTTTGTGTGTTTGCAAAATTTATCTCCCTGAAGAAAATTGCCAGGTTCTCGCTCAATTGCTTGTAAGAATAGATCAAAAGCAGAAGAAGGGTGGAAGGCTGACAGCTAGCCAGTTGCTGGGATGCCCTACAGAAAATTGAAGAAGGCAGCTGCAGGACTGGCTCTTAATAACAGAGAAAGACTAGAAGTAGTTGACATTAAGACTGTAAAGAAACAGTTATGCTGGTGACACATATTATACAAGGACTGCCTTACTTATTTTTCCACCCACATACTCCTTTTACACAATTTTTGCTTCTTTTAATTAAGTGTTTCAAGAGAAAATAATGGGATCTTAAAGTCTCCTGTATTTTGGAAAAGGTAGTAGTAAATTGTGCGGTTTTGACCTTTTCAGCTTTTTGTAATTTGATTGGCTGTCTGTTCCTCTCCCTCCACTATTTACAGCTGCAGTGAACTGTGCAGAAGGGGTAGGATGGCTAGCCAGCTGAAATACGGAATATTTAAAAGGTTAAAATGCTGCAACATACTGGTGCCTTCCACACAGTACATGGGCAGTATAAATTTTGCTGTATTGATCACATAAAGGATTGAGAAATTAAATGACTTCATGAATCATTTTTTGTGGGACAACAAATGTAACGAAAATGGGGAAAAATTGTATCACTGTAACCCCAGATCTGGGAAGCATATTTTTTGTGTGTTTATTATTTTTGCTGCAGTAATAGATGAAGTCTCCTTCTGAAGAACAGGATCATTTTGGCAGGTGTTGAGTATCAATGAGTGACACAAAGAAAACCTGCCCCAGAAAGACTGCAATCAAAGCATCTTGAATCCATTCAACAGGTGACTAAATAGAGGTGGTGACCTTCTTAGGAATAAATATTTCTTTTTTAGCATACCAGAGGGAGATCTTAAGGAAGACACAGTATACTTTGAAAGTAATTCCTTAGCAGATGGAGACAGTAATACAGAAAACACTATTAGCCATGTAATGAGTCCAGAGGGCATCTGAGGGGCAATGCCAAATAATTTGGTACCCAGGCAGTGTGCTGAGGAGATTGACAGGAATGTAGCAGGGCAACAGGAGATCACCAGAATCTCAGACCAGGATGACAGCTAAGACACTAATAACTAAAAGAAATTAAATCTTCAGGATTTGGTACTTCCCTCTACCATTGATAATGGGTCTGGTAAACGGTATTTAGTGTGGGAAAGGCTCTTAAGGCAAATCTGAAGAAAGGCTTCTCAGGGGAAAAAAAAGGGGGGGGGGGAAGGCAGCAAATCTTGGCTTTGCTGAAAAGAAAAAGCTTCAAAAATGTGTATTTTTTGTGCAAGACAAACCTAAAAAGTGATACCCAAGAAGTGTGGGGTCTCATAAACTCCAGCAATGAAATTTTTGGCACCATGAACACTGTTAAAGCAGATCAGTAGTAGCTGGACCTCTGCACTGAGGCTGGAGGATTAAGGCTGAGTCTCATTTCCCTGCCCTGACCCCACACATGTCCACACACGGCTGAGCAGAGCAGAGCAGGTGGAACACCACAGGAGCACCATGGGTGATCAAGTGGGAACCAGATACAGGCAGAAAGAAGTGATGAATCAACTGGGGTTGCAGACACGATTCAGAACTGTGAAAATTTTGCTCCAGCTCCTCTGTACTCTTGGAAGTCAAAAGTTTCCTCTTATTCAAGTTGTAGCTCTAGATTAAAGTCAGAAGTGTGGGGGAAAAGACTGTTACCGCACTGAGATACTGGGAAAATGTCTTCATGAGGAAATGGCAGTATTGCTTTTGATCCATCGTTTGAAACGCACTCACGATCTTCAGGGATTTATTTGCTGTGGTCATTAAAACTGAATGTTTTCATTGATTCGGATAGCTTCTTTCTGGAGGAGCTGCAGCTGCTGGCACAAACAAGCCTCCATTCTGCTGTGCCGATCCCCCGGGAGCCAGGAGTGATTGACAAGGGGCTCTGGTTAGGGCAGACTCTCACCCCAAGGTACAGGAATTGGTGCGTGCATTTCAGTGAGAGCAGCCTTTGCAGCACTGAGCCAGGGGGACTTCCCTTCTTTCCACCAGCGTCGAGAGGCAGAGAAAAATGTTTCCAGACTGCCTGTGATGACAGGACATGCAGAGACAGCCTGTGAAGCTAATCCCAGCCTTCTCCTGGTGTCCAAGGTGGCCTCTATCCCACCCTCCTTAGGCTGTCCTTGGAAGCAGCAGCAGGAAATCCATGCAGAAAATGGGGGATCTCTGGAATTAGCTGGTGCATACGTTGCTTGATGGACAGGAGATCCAGAAGAAACTGCATCACCTCCAAAATTGCTCAGGAGTGGAGATGGGTTGGACATGCTGTTGGACTTGTTCCCGGCATCCTTGCATGTACCTGAGTGTGATCTCCTGATGCCTCACCCACTCCTCCCGCTGTGGAAGAAGGTGTCCATCCCAAACATTACAGCTGGCTCAGAGGCTCGGGGACTTCACCAGCCCAGGGACCCAGCTGCTTGCCTCCTCCTCCCCATCAACACCACAGCTGCTCCGGGACAGCCTGCTGCATTTACCCCGCTGTTCAGGGAAGGCAGAGCAGACTGAGAGGCTGGCAAGGTGCTGAGTTCTGAGGCGTGGTGCTGGGCACGGCGCTGCCTTGGTTTGCCTCTAGGGCTGAGGGAAGAACACAGCCACTCCTGCCAAGTGGCTGAAGCTGAGGAGCCCTCACCTCTTCCCCCTCTTGGATCTACAACCAGACCATCCACAGGGAAGATACCGACATTAGGATATACATACAATACCTGGTTAGATGGAGATATTATTTATTGAGACCATTGCTTTGTACAATGCCTGCATTGTGTTTTGTAGGCCCCTTGGGTGGCACTGCGAGGGCCCGGCCATGAAACGGGCTGTGTCAGCTTGTCAGGAGGGACAGTCTCCCCTGGAGCTGGTGGTGGCCTTGGGCAGGCTGGGGGCCCAGACAGAGCCCATGGGTGAAAGGGGGAAGCCTCTCCATGAGGCAGAGCTGGAGGTGGGCGAAGGCAGGAGTCTGGGAGGGCACAGCCCCATGCCCAGAGGGCACTGACAGCCCCCACCCACAGCGCCCAGCCGCTTCATTTTCATCCGCTGATCAGATATATTTACTTCTCGGGTATTTCCCTAACCAGAATTGACTGCACTATAATTGCCTATTTCTTTGGTCCATTGGCTGTTAACCTTGAAGCGCGCCGGGCGGAGGCAGGAGGCCCTGGCTGTCAGGCCTGACCCCGGCCCAGCCGTGGGCTGCCATGACAACCGCGACAGATGTCACCCATGCCGCCCGCGCCCCCCGGACGGCGAAAATCGATCTGGCGACGGCGCCGCCACCGACCTGCCAAGTGTTCCCGGCTCAATCATTTGTTTCATCTAGCGAGGAGAGGAAAACATAAAAGAAATGAAATGAATTTGACCTCTGTCTTCCGAGTGACTCCGGCGCTGCGCTGAATCTTAGCGAGCGCCTCTTATGAATTTGAAAAAATTACATTAGGAATAACATTTTGAAGTGAAATGACTCTTGTAATGTCAACCCTCCAGAAACATGTTATTTCAAATGTCAGATACCTAGCAATCGTTTGCTATTTTCTGGATGTGTCCGGAGGTTATCTTCACCTCGGATACATTTCAGATAAATTATTTTAAAGGAACTACCTGTGAAGTACACCAAAAAGTATTGCCTGTTTTTTTGCACTGCCCCAGTGAGCAGACCTCCTTTGTGGCTGCACAGAGCCTCTCCATGACAAGAAGACGGTAAACAATGCTCTGAATTGACAATGTCTCTCCTTTATTAAAACTGTGCCAGAGGGTAAGGACTTTCCCAGTCTGGAGCAGGGTTTCCTGAAATGGTGGCAGGGACACCAATGAAGGCAGAGAGGGGATCACAGGGGCACAGGAAAGCCCCCACACCCCTCCAAAGGTTTGCTTGCTGCGTATGCAAATCATTTAATGACCAAACTCTACAACTCTGTGCTAACGTTTGCCAATGCATCAATGTCATCGCAGCAATGTTGCACATGTGTCCAACAAATAGGGAAAAACCCAAACCCCACGAGGCTTGGTTCATTCCACTGGATGGACTTGCTAGCAAATTTAAGAGGCAGCCTGTCACAAATTTATAGAGATGGAGAAATCTTTATGATAACCTTGTCCTTAAAAAAAAGAAAAAAAGGAAAACAGCATGCCATTGAAGGTGATTATAGTAAAAAGGATGTCTTAAGATTTTGAATGCAATACGTCTGTCTCTCTGATGTGGGATATTTTATTGCATTTTTGCCCTCAAGTGAAGCTGACGGGAGCCAGGCTTGCAATTTAAATCAATAAGAACCCTTTACCATGGCCATAAAATACTTGGTTAAACCTTTGAAGTGGCCACAGTTGAATGCGCAGTGAACACAGCATAAATGCTCCTTGAGATGTATTGTGTTAGACCACTGCAAAAGTGGTGCTCTGAGGAAGCAGTGCCTGAGCACCTTCTGGGGGAGAGCAGAGTGGTCTGTCCTCTCTGGGGCACTGGGGGCTTGCTCTAAGTCAGTGCTCATAACTGGCGTGCTGCCCCACACCACAGATGTCCAGAGTTGGCACTCCCAGCTCAATGGGTTTCCTGGGATGGGGACTCAGCCTTGAAAATCCCATAATGTGTTATTCTACCTCTCGCCAATGGCTGGGAAACAGGAGGCAGCCATGGCTGGATCAGCAGTGTTTTCAGGGCCAGGTCCTTGATTATGTAAATCAGCATTGTTGCAGGGAGGAAGGAGCAGGTCTGAATGACCCCAGCTGAGGCGTAATCTGTGCAGGATGAGCAGTGACTGCCTGAATGTATGTCTGTCTAGTTTTTGGCATGTGCATGCATGAATGCATCTCACAGATATCCAGGTAAAAACCTGTGTAATAGCAGAAAGCTCTCCATGAATATCATGAAGATTTCACCATTTAATAGTTAATACTTGCAATAAGGTTACCCAAAACAAAGGTTGACACTTCACTATTCCTGCAAATAAAGCAGTAGGAAAACAAGTAAAGTTTAAATCTGTGCCCTGACTTTGCAGTTGGTTATGGCAAGTCCTTGGGATTCTTTAAGGAGAAATCTGCTGTTTCTCCATTTATAAATAAGCTTTTAATTTAAAGAAATCGAGGACCAAGTAGTACTTTATTATCAGATAAATCATACTGGTAAAGCCTCTGGCCCAGTGGCAGGGGAAAAGTGCATGGGGTATATGTGTTTTAAGGTCATAAAAGGCTGGCTCTTTCTAGACACATGGGGAATATGTTCAGAAGCAGCATTAAGTGTACACATTAGTTACATCCCTGCATGCTCTCTGGGTGCAGGTCCTTGGTTGTAGAGAGGGTCCTGCCCTGTGGGTACACCCTCTGGTTGACAAAACTTGCTCAGTTTGGGACAAATAGTCCAGCTGGTTGTGCTGTTTGTTCTGTTTCATTTTCCTCAGTGAGAGCTGGATCTCAGTCCAGGGAGGTTCAGCTCTTCAGCAAATATGCTAGGACAGCAAAGACAGTCTTCCTTTCTGTCCTGTACATTGAGAGTTTTGCCTTAAGCTACTCCCAGTGTACCTTAGTATAACAGAGATAGCACCAGCAGGTGTAGAATACTATGTACTCAGCAGATTGTAGAAATGTGGGCTTAAAAAAAATTCAGTATGTTTTGTCTATAGCAAATATTATTTGTAATGGATCCTATATCTATTTAATGGTTTATTTTTAAATAGATATAAATTAGGCTCACCACATTTACAGCTGCCTGATTAGGTTTGGAACTTGACTCTGTGACATTTTTTCTTTTTTAGAACCCATTTTACAGGAACATAGGTGTTTCTGCAACCCCAGGACCACCAGAATTGTCACAGGTGTATATCCACTGCCAAACATTACATTCTGTGTCAGTTTTTATAAGTACTGCTCCATACACCCAAAATGTAAAACAGAGATTATTCACATTCCTTTGTTCATACAGATGTCATATGTTTCTTTCACACTGAGAAATGTTGTTTGTTGTTTTTCCACAGTATTTTGATCTAAAAATAGCTGAAATAAGTGGTTGCTGTTATGTTTCACTGAGTTTTCCTCAGATCTGAGTAGTTTGCTCCAGTGAATTTTCATTGGCTTCTCTTGCCTTTTCTCAGGCTATGTCCTTCCAGTCCTTTTAGCCAGCCCTGTGTTCTGAGCACAAGCTCCATGAATCACCTTCGCTGTCTCTTGCCCTGGATGAACTCAGCAGCAACATGCCCTTGGGTGCAAATGGGAGAAGTAAAACCTACAAATTACCTAGATACACTTAAAAACATTTCTCCTATTCCAGACAGTATCACCAAGAGCATATCCCAGCTCAGAGTCCAAACCTTCCTGTGGCCTACGAAGATAAACAATACGATGGGGAAATAATCAGATGAAGAAGGATGAAATGTGATTTGTTTCACTGTATTACATCTGACAGTACGTATTTGTCCTACCTCACATCTTGCTTACGAGTTAGGCAGAATTAGTTTGGATATGTGATTGTGGATTTTAAAAAAAATCTTCCTATTTCATCCCACTGCTCACGACTCCGCAGAACTGAGCACAGACACCTGAGAAATTTTCCAAAAAAATATACATTCAGACTTGTGGCAAGTGTATCTGTTTATATTTGTCTCTCATCTTATTCCTATTTTTCGTTGGACTGGACTGGTAATGCAAGGCATTTCTCTCTCATGGGTCATCTGACAAGAAGACACACAGAGCTTTCTAACATGGTCACTGAATGCTTCCCTTCAGTCTCTGGCTTACATAGATATGACTATCCAGAGAGACAGACTAAATAAAGGTCTTTAATTTTATGTAGTGGGCCTTTAAAATTAAGGAAATTGCCATGACTGTGCTATTTCTTCCCAGGATTTTTTTCTCTGAATATGTCATGCCAGAATCAGACATGATAAAATAGAAGGGCCCTGGGTCCCTGCTGTCTCTGATGGGTAAGCTGCCTCAATACCACCTCCAGCTTGAGTTGCAGTTTTCTGTCTTCATCCATAGGAGAAAGAAAGAATGGAAATGGATTTTTAAAACAGGGAAAATCTGACTTCTAATCTCAACTCAATATCACACATAGTGTCCAGGAGCCCTGTAAGGGACACCAGGGGAGACAAATACTACAGCAGAAGGGACTGTTTCCCTTTATTTTTATGTAATTCTACAGATTTTGAGTTGTCCCTCATAGATTTTGCTAAAAACCTCACTGGTTCTTAGTCAGAGCAATTGGCAGGATACTGCTGAGGAGCAGCTCTTATGGGTTGTCCTGAAGCATTTCATAGAAAGATCTCCTAGTAATCATAACTTGTTATGATGAGCACAGAAACCTACAATCCATTCCCCTGAATTAGTTGTTTCTTTTGTTTGAACAGCATGTAAATGTCCTTTCCCTGCTCACACAAGAGCAGGGCAAGGTTCTTGGTTCAACTTTGAAGCCATTGCTTTGAGTCCTGATGCATGGTCTGAGAAAAGAGTAGTGGACAGGCAGAGGACAATGAACCCCCTCAGAACCACCCACAGTGGGTAGTTACCCTCTCAGAAAGTTTGTAGCAATCATCTTTTCCTCTAAATTTTCTACACACATCTCCAGAAATTGGTGTTTTTTCCAAGCTGTAGGCCTTGTGGGTATGATCTGGGTACAGATACACTCATCAGCACAATCTTTGCCCATCTAAATTAATCTCTCTGCTTTCCTGATTCCTTGTCCACTTAGACACTTTTCCCTAGGCTATACTTGCAGGGAAGCTTTAGCAGTATCCAGAAACAGTGAGTCAGAAGGAAGGATGTTCTTGATCCCAAATATTTCACTGT
This sequence comes from Muscicapa striata striata, assembly GCA_030060385.1. Classification (NCBI taxonomy): domain Eukaryota; kingdom Metazoa; phylum Chordata; class Aves; order Passeriformes; family Muscicapidae; genus Muscicapa; species Muscicapa striata. The sequence goes on along the minus strand of JAREIS010000041.1, from coordinate 999,077 downwards.
CAAGAAACCACTCTGAATTCTTGTTTAGTGTGATAAACCTTGATACAGAGCATGTCATATAAACCCAAAAGTCAGTGAGTTTTTTTCCAGCCTTCCTGCATTTGGCCTCTGCTTTATTTGCTCCACATGCTTCTTCCAGACTTTACCACGAACCTCCTCCTTAGCTGTGGTTTGAAGTGTTATTCAAAGACAAAATCCAGTAAGATTCATTTGCTCCCACAGAAAAGAGCTTTTCATGTCTGATGGCTTGTTTGTTTCTGCAGTAAAATCTATGCTGTAATCTACAAATGAGTTTGCATTCCGACATGGGGTGACATTCTTCAGTGAAGGTCACAGCACTGTGTAGAAGCATTGACACAAAACACGTTTCATAGAACAAAATGGAGTTCACAGTTTGACATAGATATATCCTCAATCCGTCATGCAGTGTTCTGCCTTAACTTGATGGTCAAAGTAGCTGGCCAGGTGTGAGCAGGGAGGTGATCTATGTCTCTTCAATAGCAGCAGTAATTTCCTTGTCCCTCCTCAAACTTGCCCCTGTTCCAAGATGATGGCAACACTGGTCTCTTGTGTGACCTTCTGATCGATGGAGTGACAAGCTATTTCTTTCTCAAGTGAGTCCTAATCTCCTATTATGCCACAAGTACACAGTCTACTGTGATAAAAGCTTGCAGTCTATGACACCTGGTCAAAACAATTATTTTGGTAGTTGTTCCCTATGGATTTGGGCTGTGACATGTGAGGTGGCTAAACTTATCCCTGGAGCAAAGGGATTCCTAAAGTGAAATATGGTTTAGAGGGCATTGGCTGGGGTTTGGAATTCAGTACATGATTCTTAAGACTAGTCAGCTCCCGACTTACCTGCCTTTCATTGTATTCTTGTACTTGACTTTTGAGTTGCACAGTTTTCTGACTCTAGGAGCATTTCAGGGTGGGTGTCACCCATGAATTTGTTAGGCACAATCAGCACTTCTCAGGATTTGCTCCTCATAAATCAAAGTTATCTGATCCGTTGTCTTGGCACAAAAGGATAGTCTACAAGGTGCAAAAGTTTAATTTTCAAGCTGCTTGTAGCAGCCTGTTGAGACGGGCTTCTCCTAGGCCATATTATTTCTGTTTGGAAACAGTTCAAAAGAATTCTGCCACAACTCTTTTCAGCCAAATTTTACCTGAAGAAATCCTCCTGTTAAGCTGCCTTCAAGTAGAAGATACTGTCTGAAGCAGTGTAATCATTTTCATCCCATAAAAAGAGAAAGTATTGCTTTCCCAGTTTTGTGGAAGAAACATCAAGGACAGCTGGGTACCATCCTCCAGGCTACACAAAAAGCTTGTGACAGGCCAGGAACCTGAAGACTTCCTAAAATTGCTGGGCCAGCCATCATTTGCACTCCTATATCCAGTCATGTTGCATTTTACATAATGAGGGCTTCCTCTCTGGCCTTGGAGCTGACAACCTTCTATGTAAAAAGAAAGGGATGTACAAGTTTTGAATGGTGCAGACCCTAATTTTTCATTCTATTAAATTCAGATCAGCACCATAGAGTGTTCCAGCTCCAAACTAATTTATAGCAACGGGATATCTAGTAAGGAAAAAGTACTGTAGTGCATAACATAGTTAATTCTCTCCACCTCCTTCTCTTGAACCATCTTGTTGTGCTCGTTCTTGTTATCCATGGAACTACAGGCAAAGCTAGTGCAGAGAGGTATTGTACCATCTTGGCTGCCTGTGTGACACTGTCTCTGCACGGGCGGATTTCTCTGCTGTTTTTACCCTTAAACTTCAGGGTCACATCATACCAATTACACAAAATAGCCTGTATGAGAATTTGGACTCTGAATTCTTGTTTAGTGGTGATAAACCTTGATACAGAGCTGGTCATACCTGTGGAGCTAGGCTGAGTTAGTGACTCTGCTCCTTCCAGGATATCCAGCAGATCTCTAACCAGAGAAGAACAATGCCATAAAGCCTAGGGGGTTTTTGATGCAGCTTCTCCTCAGGTACAGCAAGCCATGCCTAGAAAAATGATCTGTCAAAGATCCCATGGCCTTTGCAGTCAGATTTCCTTGACCACTCTATTTCCACAGTGGATACTGGCCCTTACTAAAGTTGTCAGGCTTTGTTACTGGGTAAAACCATACAGCCTGCTCCAGGATCCTCTTGCCTCTTCAGTATCTGAATTCTTTTCACATGGTAATTAGAACTATGACTATGACAGTGGATCCAGGAGCATATCAAAGTTCATGAGTCTGGATATGTGTTTCATTCATATCTGAGAACAGGCTGAATATTGCTTTCTTTTCTGCTTTCACATAGGATTTCATGGAAAGAAAAGTGCAGTATGTGGGCCACTGAAGGGTATGTGCATCCTTAGGCCTATCAGCTAAATGTAGGTATTGACCAAGTAGTTGGATTTCAAGGAGACCTTTTCATACAACATCTCTATGATACCTTTAAGAATATTGTTTATAGATTTACCACCATGCAACTGTTACATTTTAGTCTCTCTGACATAATAGGCCATCACTCATTACAGTAACTTCCTCCTATTTCCCTTTAAGCTAGATAATAAAGGGCCTTTATTCACTTACAATGGATCTAAAATAGTAAAGTCCTACTATCTTCAATATGCTACTTTCAGTTCATCAGTTCAAGATCAATCCCAATTTATTTGATTATTTTTCCTTACTCATCAATCTCTCTTGTCCCATAGATATTTTTATTAGCTCTTTATGGATATGCTCAGTGGGTAGAAAGATGTCCATTGTATTAAAAATTTGATCATAAGGGCTGTTTAGAAGGATATGCCAGTTCCCATTGAAAGAAGCACAAGACTGCTAAACAATCAGTGCAAAAAAACATGAAGATAAAATAGTGCTTTAACATTTCCTTTTTCCCAGTTGGAGCATGTATGAACACTACTTGTAGTGCAGTCTCAGAAGTACTCTCCATGATCCATGGCTTGATTTTTCTGTAGCCAAAATAGGTGTGGGGGTTTTTCCCACATCTTTTTTTTTTTTTTTTTTTTTTTTTTTTTTTTTTTTTTTTTTCCTAGAGGGGGAGGCTACAGACTAACTTTTTATGAAAATAATATATTTTGTACTCTCTTTTCAGTATAATGGTTGAAGTCAATAACCTTAAGGGTCTTTTCAAAGCAAACGATCCTATGGTTTCTCTGTGAAGTGGTTGAGGCTGATGTAATTAGTTAATTATGTATTTTCTCTTCAGAATGTTCACTCTTTGTCCTGTTATCCAGAGACTGCCTTTGAAATTAAGCAGCCAGTATTTTCTGATGATAGTTTCACTTAACACTTAAGGAAATATTTGACTGCAAGATGTACATTTAAAACTTAATAATTTTTGCCTGCATGGTATAATTTAAAATGAAAACCAAACCCAAGCTAGGAGGCTGTTAGCTGCAGTATCTCCAAACTACTTTAAAAAGCAGTGGTTCAGCCACACATGTTCATAAAAAAAGAGGCTGAAATTATCTTATCTAAGCCATTCTTAACAGTTGTCCTGCAGAGTTATTGATCCTTGGCTGCTCATCTAATGAGCAAACTACACAGTGGACCACAAGTGCATTTCAGTTTTATGTGCAAGCGCTGTAAATGCTATTTTCAAAGTTAATATATTATTTTTGTCAGTTTTATAGCAGCTTATTTAAAGTGTTATTAATGTTAAGAACTGTTATTTGGGGGTTATTTTATTGGTGTTTGACTCAGTTTTAAACACTCTTTATCCCCTCTGTGTTCAGGCTGCATATATATAATTTTTTAAGTTGCTTGCCTCCTTCTGTGTTTGTGCCTCATTGTTTCATTAATCTTGGCTTCTCTTTAAGACACTTCTACTACCATAGTGAAACAGTCTGAGTCCTAAATTGTAAGTCTTTGTGAATAAAACATATCAGCAAGACAGATTTCCAGATGACAGAAACTGCAAGAAGCATGTTGCTATGCCTGAAGGGTAAGAACCAACCTTCCTCATGGGTTTGAATTTGGGTTTGGGTTTCTGTTTGTGCCCCAGCACAGGGTGGGACACACACTGTACCAAACCCAGAGCCCCCCCGAGAGGCATTATTACCCTGAGACTCTTCTCCAAGCCACAGGCTCTCCTCTGTTTCCACCTTTCTCTGGAGGAAGTAATTTTGCTTCTGTCCTGGATTTCAGAAGGACAACCCTGCCTTTGTTCTGTGGGTGGCCAGGAGTGAGCTCCAGGCTTCCCAGCCCACCTCCCCCTCTGCTAGAGAGAAATAAACATGCACAGGGCAGCACACACACTAGTTTATAGTAGCAGCAGCTGCCAGAGAAGCTGTGCAGGGAGGTCTCAAGCCCTTCAGCTCTTTTGGATGATTGTGCTGTCCTCATGCCCCTCTCTGCCTTTGATGCAGTGAGAGCACAAAGCACAGCCCTGTTTAGTGAGCTGGACTGGGATCAGATGCAGGGTGACAGTGTTGGGGCAGGAGTCAGGGACAGGTCCTTAGGACTGGTCTTGTGCTCACATACCATGACTAGCTCTGTAGGCACTCTGGTACAGCAAGCATACACATGGCCAAGTTCCTCAGAACCCAGAAAAAGGGAGGATGTGCCTTTTCTTTACACATCAGCACATTGTTGAACCAGCAATGGATTCTCCTGGGTGGGCAGTGAAAAGCAAGAAGTACTCTCACCCCTCTGAGTGCCTGCAGTATCATGGAACACCTCCTGAAAGATGAGCCTTAGCAGCAAAGGACATCAGTTTCTGTAATTTCAGTGAGCTAAACACAGGGAGCCCTCTGACACAGTCCTCAGGGTGAACTGAAGCCTTGCCCCTGCAGCCCATTCAGGGCACCTTCCAGCAGAGCATGTGCTTAGTTTTTAATGCATGGATGATCCCAGTGAGCTTCAGGCATGTGCTGAAATTGGAACGAGTGGTGGAAATGCTGAGCATCTTGGGGCTATCAAGCCCCAAATGGATCAATCCCAACACATTATGCAAATTGTGGGCCTTCCAACTTCACATGTTAAAGGTACCCAAAAATGCTGAAGAATGTAGTCCACTCAAGGCATGTGCCCTCGAGGGAAATCCAATTATATAATCTGTTTCTTTCTGAAACCCACCCTGATCTCAGTCACTTCGATGGCCCTTCACTGCTTCTACTCAATTCTTGTTACAGCTGGTAACCAAAATGGAAATCTAAATGTAAAATACATTTAAGTGGATCTGCTGTTTTCAGCTTTCTGCCTTACATATTTTTGTTGTGCGTGTCATTTCTACTATTTGGCCCACCTTTTAGAGGACAAGTCAGTCAGTGGGTTAAGTGACAGAATGTTTTTCATCTTATTTAAGTATGTCTCTATTAAAATGTAAGCTGCTTTCTAACCTCTTTTGGGAAAAGAATCGGAGAAAAAAAAAAAAGCAGATGCAGTAAAGTCATGGTAATTTTCCCCAGTTGGAACTCCTGACTTTGTGTCTTAGCATCATATACAGCATAATTTATAAAAGTGTGAGCAACTGCAGAATTGTTCTCCTAATAGATTCTGAAGATTCCAATTTCCATTCTGCCACACAAGACTGAAAATCCACTTGTGCTCAGTTATCTGTATCTTTGCCTCATCCTCAGACTGCATCAAAAATCAGGTTCAGGTGCAGGTTAAGAGCATGCATTTACCTCAGGAATATGGGACTTATTAAATATCTCTACACAATTAACATCACCATATCAATAAGAATTATCATTATGTCCTGTCAATCAGGTGCTGAATTTTGCTTCAGGGAAACAAAACAATTTAAATTATAGCAAGTGCCCCCCCTTCTTTTTTTACATGCTTCTCTTAAAATTGGATAATTATGTGGCTTTTCATTAGATTCCTCTAAGCATAATAGATCACAATATTCACCCTTTGACCTTGGTGATGAATGTTTCTGTTGAAAACATGTGACAAGCAGTGTTCTAATGAGAATAAAATACTGAATAACTGGGAGTCTCACATAATGAAAGAACAAAAGCGAGAAGCACGACTACTTTTAAGGCTACAGTGCAAAATGTGTTCATACAGCAATTCTGATGGATTGGAAATGCAACCCTTTCTTATTTAAGATGGTACCAACAAACTTTGGCAGAGGCAGAGACAAAGGCAAGAAAACACAAAGGAATCTTTGTATTCTGTGTAAACTCTGTAGGAACATGAGAAGTGGCCTTTATCTGTACTGTCTAGGCAAGTTGTTACACAAAGCTCTGCTATTAAGCTTTCCTAAACATCTCAAAATTTTATGCATGTATTTATGCTATAAAAGAACTATAAATTCAATTTGTTTCCAATAATTTAGAGTGGGGCTAAGAAGGTCAAATTCTCTCTCATGCAAACAGCCACACACAGTAGTCAGTAATGTTACAACACTGGTCGTTATTATTCAGTGTGTTTATAAAGAATTATTTTTGGACTGACAAAGATGACATACCAGTCCTCAGTGCCAAAACAGTGAGGGAAAGAAAGGATGGAAGGAGGGTTGGCTGAATTGAAAATTGTTATCAGCTACATTTTTTTTTTCTATTTTGCATCTTGGAACCCTACTGCCACCTTTCAAAAGGAACCTCAGACCAGGGTTACCTACATCTACGTCTGCCATTATCATTTAGACCCTGGTCTCACTGGAGAAATGGCTGCAGCAGGAATGTTTGATTTAGTAGATAGTTATCTTTTAGTTTTGTTCTGTCTTGGTTTTGCTTGTGTTGGGTTTTTTCATTTTGTTTGATGTCTGAGAAATGTTTATCATCTGAATTATTATCTCTGCTAATCAAACTTTCAATCAACATCTGAAGAAAACCTTTTGCTTTTAAATTCTGGCTGGAGTTCATCTCTGATTCAAAGTCAGCTCTTCCTTAGCCTGTAAGAGAAGTGGCTTTTTGTCTGAAATTCTGTCCCTGCAAAGATAGTGACTGTGTTACTGTAGACTCTTAGGACAAGGATTTCAGCTATGCTTTGCACCAGGATCTCCTTCGAGCTATCCTATTATTATGGTTATTGGCACAACATTATCATGAACTGAGGACTACATGAGAGAGAAATTTGGTCTCTTGTCTTTATTAACCTTACAAAATACTTTGGTCTAAATTATTGCTACTCTTATTTAATAAAATGAATCAAATAATATTAAATATTAATAAGGAACAGCAACTATAATTTTCTCAGTAGTTATGCTGTAAAGCTCTCTAAGTAACTTCATCTGACACCAAGCTCAGTGCTTGTACCCATGAGGAATTTGAGGGTTAAACTAAATGAGATGAAAAGTCAGGATATTTGCACGGCAATTTGAAAACAAAATGAAAAGCCAGTGAAAGTATAAAGACCTATCCCTCCTTCCCTGTGTCTGTAAGCACCGTGGACAATAATGCACTTTAAGGGAATTTAAAGGATGAGGAAGGCCTAAGGGGCATGCTGTGCTGGTAAGACGATGCATTTTGCATGCTTCCTACAGGATGACCTGGAGAGGAATCCCACAGAGGGATGGAGATGTGGAGTCCTTTTGATGCAGCCCCCTGCCATCAGCAGCCCTTGTCCCGTGGGTTAACCCTCCCCACCAGCTGGCTTACTGGCATGCCAGGCTGTCCCAGGAAGTGCTGGAGAGGGCTCTGCTGGGGAAACCTCTGCCCTCATGCTCCCTCCTTGTTCCAAGGAGCTCTCAGCTTGCTGCTCCTCCTGCCTGGACTCCCTGTGCATGTGGGGTGAGCTGTAGGCTGCAGGGCAAGGCTGACAGACTTGAACAGCAGTCTAAACCACTCAAATATTTGGTCATTTGTGTCTTATCAGCTGTGAAAATATCCAGGAAGAAAAGAAGATCATACCTATAGCAAGGTCCAATGAAGAGAGAAAGTTTTGATTTTCATGCAGGTGAATCATTAAAGGCAAAATAATCTTATTGATTGTTTGTTACAGTTGTCTGAATTGAGGGCTGTCTCCTCAGTGATTGAAATTTACTGTGATTGATGGGATCTCATAAACTCAGATCAAAAGGAGAATAAAAATGAAGGATTGTAAAAGCACATGACCCCAAATAAAAATGTTAGTATCAGAAAAAAGTAAATTAAAATGTACTGTATACATTAACCAATGGTGTCTGCTTCCCAGTGGCTATCACTTAAATGTACTGCAACAAGTATTTTGATGTTATATTTAGTGAAGAAGGAGAGGAAGAGGAGAGGAGAGGAGAGGAGAGGAGAGGAGAGGAGAGGAGAGGAGAGGAGAGGAGAGGAGAGGAGAGGAGAGGGAGAGAGAGGGAGAGGAGAGGGAGAGGGAGAGAGGAGAGGAGAGGAGAGGAGAGGGAGAGGAGGAGGGGAGAGGAGAGGAGAGGAGAGGAGGAGAGGAGAGGAGAGGAGAGGAGAGGAGGAGGGAGAGGAGGAGAGGGAGAGGAGAGGAGAGGAGAGGAGAGGGAGAGGGAGGGAGAGGAGAGGGAGGAGAGGAGAGGAGAGGAGAGAGGAGAGGAGAGGAGAGGAGAGGAGATAGGAGGGTAGGAGGGGAGGGAAAAGGGGAGAAAGGAAGGAAAGGAAGGAAAAGAAGGGAGGGAGGAAAACAAAACCCCAAAACTGCTCTTAGCTGGGTTTTCACACTCTCCCTATTGGTTTTTGGGTGCCACCCAAACTGTTTTGAAGTGTCTGTTAAATTTCTTCCTTCTAACATTAGAGCTACCAACAACTCAGAGCAGGTGTTGATCTGGGCTAGGAAAAGGTCTGGCTAGAGAGAGGGACTCTGCAGAAGGGGGCTGGAGAAAGGGACCTGTGTTAGGGACGTGCTGTCTCTTGTTCTGCTCAAAAACCAGAGTTCCACTGAAGGCATCCAGAGTCTGTACACTAAAAAAAAAGGCATGAACACACTGTGCAGGGAGATCTTCATCCTGTCTCTGGGTGGGTTTCTATTGCTGTGTCTCAGCTAGGTTTTGACTTCACCTTCCTGTCTGTAAGTGCTGTGAGCTGTTGGTTGACCCTGCAGAGAAGGCTGGGATTGCTGCTCGATGTTCCTTCTCCAAAACACAAAATATGTGAAGAGAAACTTCTTGGAGAAAAGATGTACCTTTTTGGGAAAAGTATGGACACACACAAAGAATGTAATCAGTTAAGGGCAATTGCATGCCTGGTTATAACTTCATGGATACCTGAGGTTTAGTAAACATGCCCTCAGGAATGTGGTTGGAAGCTAGGGGAATTAACCAGGCACCTGACAAACCTGATGGACTATCTTTCATTTGTGCTAATATTTTGAAACCAACTGACCTAAAGAAAAGTCTACCTTCTCATTATAAGATTGGCATCTTGAAGGATTTGAAATTGACTGATGCCTGTGTCTCTTCAAGACCAGAATAAATAATGAATAATTATGCCAATAAATCATATAAATAATACAATAGCTGCCATTCTAGTTCATTTTATATCCTTGGTGCCCATCAAAGAACCATTTCTTTTCTTATTCACTAAGCCTTTCCTGATTCTCTTGAGCATTCCTTCTCATTGGTGATGTTTTCTGCTTGAATTGTATACTATAAACCTCAGCTACATTTGGTGAAAGCTGTGGAAAAAAATTATCCCAGTAATTCACAAGCCTGTGCCAGTATATCTCCTGATATAGACATGATTTTACTGCCAACAAAATCATTTTGCTCCAGTAACTTATGTTATTCTGGGAGGTGATAGAATTTCATGTAAGTTACAGCAATAGCAGGAATTCTGCCAGCTTTACCAGTAGGACCGACTGCCTCAGGTATTTCAAGATGGTTTTAACAGCAAACTATTTCTAGGAGGCAAGAATTTCCTTTTCTTTTTTTCTTATTTTTGCTATAAGAGTTATCCATTGCTTACAGTAAATGTAGCTGACCCTGTGCTAACATGATTTCTCTGAATACATAGGCAAGGACAAACTGTCTCCCAGCCAACAAAACAGAAGTGAGTAGTGGGGTTGTTAATGTAAAGAAACCCTGATATAACCCAGGGAAGATTTTTAGCATGTGATCAATAAAAAACAATGAGCTCTAGGTATGTTTGTGTCATTTACCTATGTACTGAGACAGAAGTCTGTGGGATTTGCAATAGCTTGGTAAAGGAACTTTTCACTGATTCCTGTATGAATTTTAAATTAAGAGTGGTGTGGTTTTGTGCAGAGGGAGAATGAGAGTATCTCCTTTTCCTCTTCTTATCAGAATTAATTGGAAACTCTGCAAGTAAAGGCTTAAGATAATTTAGGAGGTTTCTTCTCAATATGGATTAGTCCCAGAGACAGTGAAAAACTTACTCTCCAAGGTTTTCCTTGCTGCAGTGGTACATAAGCCCACATTATCAGCTTCCCTAGTCCAGATCCCATAATCACCAATTATTTTCCATACCATTAAAACACACACAACATTGCCCTCCAGCATCTGCAACACGTGCTTTTATCAAACCTCCCTGATTTCCACTGGGGCTTAAGTCATTCCTGAGCCCCACAGTCATGCATGGAGCACAGCCAGGGCTGTCTGAGCCTGTCTGTGCCATCAAAGCACACAGCCAACACAGTTTGGGAATCCTGCTGCTGCTCTATAGCCAGCAATGCATCTTCCCTAATCCTGCCTCTCAGAGTCATTTTTTCCTAATCATTCTTCTAAGTAAAGTTAGCAGCTATGCCCACTTCGGAAACAGTTTTGCTTAGCCTAAGAAGCTGTCACAGTGCTGAGAAAGCTGCAGCTTTAACCAGATTTCATCTTTGTGTGTCACTGCTCATGTCAAAGTATAAATGTACTCAGACATAAGAGTTGTCCTGCTTTCATCAAGGGAGCCAGCCTGCCTTCGCCTAGTTCTGCTTGGTTAAGCTTGTTATTTAAATTGTTAAAATTGAGACATCGGCAGTAAATTTCAGAGAAGATATAACAATTATTAGATACAAGCAGGGCTCTTGTTCTTGTGAACATATCATGCTCTCCATCCACATGGAATTAGCCACAAATAATTTACAGCAGTTTCTTTAAGAATATCCCCCATAGTACTTTGATGGCATTAAATCACAGTCATTCCCAACTGGATCATATTTCCAACTTTAAGATAGATGTGATACTCATCAGCACTGGGGCTCAGCACTCCAGGGGACTACCTTTTAAACCTGCCAGCTCTTGAAGAACTGAGCTTTGATTCCCAATGCTGCCTCCTGCCTGAGACCTGTGAGGGTCAGTTTCTCTGTGTACCATGCCAGGCAGGGCAGCCACCCCTTGGAGAGTGAGGAGAGATGGGATGATGTTTAGGTGACCTTGTGCCACTCAAATTCCATAGGAAAGTGACTGACTATAGGACAGCGCAGGGCTCACATCTTGCTGTGGTGGCTGCAAGCAAGAGGCATTACTGCTGAGGCTGGTAGTTTAAAAAAAAAGTGTCAGGTGAAAGCTGAAAAAGGAATACCAAAAAGGGGCAACATGTCCAGAGATATATATGTATATATATAAGTAAAATGAGAAACTTGTTAATCTTTTTAGAGAAACTGATTTTTGTTTTCCATCTGGGCAGACTTCCACATAAGCCTCTCACTCCCTCACAGGAGATGGACATAAACAGCTAGAAGGTTAAAAGGCAATGGGACTAAAGCTGCCTAAAGCAAGAATGGGAAGGAGGAAGGGCCAGCAGAAGATGCCTGTGGTGCTGTTTGTTCCCCTGGAGAAACATCCCGTTTTTGCTGAGTGCCCACAGGTGCGGGATGCAAACAGATACCTGCAGGTGCTGCAAATACCTGGGCAGGGATTTCTACAGCCTTCAGACCTTCAGGCCTTCAGACCTGCATGGGACACCCAGCAGCCAAAGTCCTTGAGTAGCACAGTAAAGATCACCAGATTTCCCCCTTTCCACAGAGAGAACTGGAAAGGGGATGGAAGCTCTGTATTATCCTCCCTCCTGCACCATCAGCTCCCTGCTGTGGAGCAGAAGGGGAAGGCTAAGGAGTGATTTGTGCTAGGAGAAGATCAGGGTCACACTATATCTTCTTTTAAACACCTGTTAAAACAGGGATCAATACATGGCTCCTAGAGTTACAGTTTGGCTCCTGCCCTTTACTCACAATAGTGTGAAGGCCTCAGTCTAAGCTTCTAGAAATAAGGGAAAGAAATAATATTGCCATTGAATCCCAAGAGACTTTTGTTATAAGATTTAACAGACACAGGTCTGTGAACACTGGAAGGTGGCTGGAAGGCCCTGGAGAGGGAGAAATGGAAAGCCTGGTCAGTAAGACCTGTGTTGTTGGTTTTATAGAGATAGATAAAATATTCTTCCCCTGGAATTTTATTTTTCTTCAAATTCAGGCAAAAATTTTGGTGGGAAGGACATGTAGCTCTGAAAAAAACGGGAGAGGAGAGGAGAGGAGAGGAGAGGAGAGGAGAGGAGAGGAGAGGAGAGGAGAGGAGGAGAGGAGAGGAGAGGAGAGGAGGGAGGGAGAGGAGAGGAGAGGAGAGGAGAGGAGAGGAGAGGAGAGGAGAGGAGAGGAGAGGAGAGGAGAGAGAGGAGAGGAGAGGGAGAGGAGAGGAGAGAGAGAGGAGAGGAGAGGAGGGAGAGGAGAGGAGAGAGGGAGAGAGGAGAGGAGAGGAGAGGAGAGGAGAGGAGAGGAGAGGAGGAGAATGCTTGGACTCAGACACACTCTGTGCCCAGGTAGTGCCTGGCAGTACATAGTCCCATCCCATTTTTGCAGAGGCAACCTTGCACAAAGTCATTAGGTGACTAACCGTGTCTTTATGAGGCAGGAGGGTGTTCCTGCATGAAGCCAAAACCAGAGGACTCATTTCTGCTCAAGCAGAACTTCTTCAGTTCATCCAATGTCCTGGTGTCAAACTGCTGTGTGATTTGTCCAGTGCATCCAGGTGTGTCTGAACACCTTGCTGTTATTGTGCAGGTGCAGAGCAGCTCATCTGCAACAGATTGACACATCCTTGACCCTTCAGATACACCACTCATCCTAGTGCCAGCCTGTGTTTGTCCATCTCTCTCTTGTCCAGTACACCCAGCTGCACTAAGCCATGGCAGAACTGCATTTCTGAGCATGTCTTGATACACCAGGAGATGCAATCACATGAGAATTGCATGTTACAGGTTTGGGATGTTAGCTGTAAGGGCAAGGGATATTGACAGAGATGCTAGTGTCCTTGCCAGAGGTGGAAGCAAGGAGGGCAATGACAGAGCAAATCAAAGCAGAGGGACATTGGCAATCTGGATCTAGATGGCAAAAATTAAAAGAAAATTAAGAGAAAAGTATTTAAAATACTGTTTTCATTTGATTCCACATTGACAAAAGGGATATTTCTTGTCACTCCCGTTAGCACAGATTTTATTCCAGTATTTAGGAAATTTTCTGTCTCTTTTGGCAAAGGTTGGAAAGACAACTCAGTGAGCAAATAAGGGACTACACAGAGAGTAACTACATTCTGGGGATCTGATATTTGGAGGAGCTGGGTGCAGAGAGATGTGGGTGCTAAGAGAGGCCTTCCCAGCATGAGACACTCACCATACCATACCACAAGTCAAGACCATGGCAAAAGGAGCCATGGTGAGAGGTGAGAGCCTGGCACCTGGACTGTTCATCCATCCTGTTCACTCTGGAACACCTGAGAATGGAACTGTGCAAGTGGATGTGCTGTCTTTGGGGCTGTTTCACGCTCTGTGAATGAAATTTTAATCTTTCAGGTGAAGTATTTGAGCTGAACCCAGCAGCTTTCACCAAGTCATACTGTGTTACTGAGTGCTCTCCCTCAGTGAGGTGATTTTCCAGAGGGAGAACCCAAAAATCTCCTTTCTGAATTACTTTTGCTCCTTGCATAAAAGCAAAAATGTCAAGCCATTTTTTTTTAAAAAGTCATTCATATAGAAAACACTCATACAAAAATGACCCATAGAAGCCTAAATTGTCATTCTCAAGGGTGTGCTGCTAAAAGAGCCTGCAAATGCCATTGGGCTTGGTTTTCATCTTTTCTCTCTCAGTGTGACTATGACATGTGCTGGTATTTGCTTTGTGAGATAACAACAGACATAGGACATTTCAGGAAATGCAAGGAGACAGCTAACCACAATATCTGCAACATTATCAAAGCCAGCATAATGCTGGTCTGAGCCTAACAGGAAAGCAGCGGTGGTACAAACTGGACACACAGCTTGAAAAATGTCATGTCTCATTATCAGCAATGCAACTAGTCAATCCTTGGTTAAAAGTGACTGTGAGTCTGTGGAGGGAATGCAGTGCTGCACGCTCCCCAGGCGTGATTCAAGTTTCCAATGCATGGCATCTTCACTTTAAAATATCTTGCTAACTAGGTATGGTTGTTGACAACATTCCAAAAATCCTGACGGCTGGACAGTGCCTGAATGGAAGAGGAAAGCTTTGCTTTCATTCCTCCTGGCCTGCCTTCCTCAGCATTGTTCTCGTGCGAGCCCCAGCGCGTTCCTGCTTCAGCCTGAGCACCAATAAGCACATTTTACAATTGTTTGCTGGGTTCAAAACACTTGAAACATTTCAAAGCACCTGACATCCTTTCAAGTTAGCTGCTAAAAAAGCGAGCGCAAACAGAATGGGTTTCAGAGAAGCTCTGTCAATCAGCGCTCAATCTGTATGTTCTCCGAGACATTCCTTATCCTGGCTGATTTATTTCATATTAAAAGGGCTGTCAATCTGTATCACAAGAACAGGTTGGAAAAAAAAAATGAGTGATGTCTGTGACTTTTTTTTGTTTATTTAAAATGATATTTCCCCCCCTCCTTTGTTCCTCCTCCCCTTTCTCTCTTATCCACCCCCACCTCTATTTTTCTCTGCAGGTATGGTATGAGTGTTGTATACCACATGCATTTAAATTAGAAATATATTTTGCAAAGCTGTGGCAGACCTTTTCTTTTTTTATCCATCAAATATATCCCTTTTACCATCTGATAGCTTGGCAACAGGATCATCTCTCTTTCAGTTAAAATAAATGGGCCAGTAAAGTGGTGGAATATTCACTGTGCTGAAAAGACTTTACACTAGTTAATGTACACTGTGTGTTGTGAGTTTCATTAGAGCAGAATACTAATGATACACTGCATGTCTCCCCACGGTATCACTTTATTGTACCAGCTGTATTATTGTTTTATATTAATATATTGATTATTGTCATCTTCTCTCATGTGTGTGTTTCGTCTCCTAACTTTTTTCTCCGGGCATTGCTTACCTCCTGCATTTGGCAATTGTTTTCAATATCACATTTTTGGAATGAATGTTGATATTTATATGATTTCTTTTTGTTTCCCCCCATGTCTCCAAAGTAATTAATTTCCCTTGTTTGCTGCACAGATGTTGGTATATTTTTCAGTGAAACTTGATAAAGAATGATACCTTCACATACAGGTATAGAGAAAAATAGGATAAATGTCTTGGCATCTAAGATTACAAGGTAGTATCTACAAGGAGGGATATCTAAACGCTCAGAAGACCAATTCTTTGGGTTGGACAGAAGTGGGGAAAGATCTGGTTTCTGGATCTTTTTCAGTTTCTTTGACTGCTGAACTCATAGATCTTGTTTGCTGTAGCTGTGAGATAACCCTTGTACCTGGGCTGGGTGACTCTTGTTCATCTGAGAAAATGAGAGGTGAAAGCTGAATTACTGGGAAGAATTTGTGATTTAGCAATACTTGGAATGTAAAAGCACCATCATTTGATCTGTGTCAATTCAGCAGCTAACACCATGGGACCTGGTCCTGGTCTGGAGCTGGAAGGCACTATGGCAGTATAGGTAACAAAGAAGAGCAACACCCTGGTAAACCCAGTTATGCAGATTTTTATGTCCTGAGAAACAGTGAATTCTCACAGCATTTTTTAAGGTGCCATAATATATCTCTGTCATGGCTTTCTCACAGAGAGCTTGCTGATGATGGTAAATCTGTGAGTCACCAGAGAGAAAAAAGGAGAGATCTGACAACTGACCCACTGCTGTAGGAAGTTACTCAACACCCACAACTTCTCCTCAAAATAATGACTTGATTAGCTGATTGGTGGGAGACCAGAGGAGTCCTGTGAGCTTGGACTGTCACAGGAGGATGTAGACCCTTAAAGGCTCCAGGAAGGAAAGGTGACTTGGCAAAAGATGTGGCAACGTGGCCAGGTGATTCATGTGTGGAGGGCAGTGCATGGCCCTGCCCTCTCCAGGTGTGCATGAGCTGCAGCCAGCTGTGGCTGGCAGCTGGTCTGTGAGCCTGACAGCTGCAAAGGGTCCTTGATATCCCTGCCCAGCTTGTGGTGTGGGAAAGTTTTGGTACCTCCTCCTGACCAAACAGTGTGGATCAAGCCTCTGCTGCCCACAGCAGAGCTGTGTGCAGGTGAAGGGTCTGCAGAGTGTTGGGCACGGCCAGAGCGCTGCCCAGGAGTGAAGGTGATAAGCATTAATTCATAATCAACACAGGAAGGGATGGGAAAAGTCTGCATTTGAAAAGAAGGTACCAAATTTCTGTGTGTATCAGGTGACAGTGCTGGGTTTCATGGCCACAGAAGGACCAGGGTGCTGAGCTGGTGTCTGTAACACCTAGCAGTACCTCCCATGCTGGAAAACCAACATGTATTTGCATGCCCTGATGCTGAAATACAAGAGA